>JASANF010005336.1:0-54619 GCA_030248245.1 Trissonchulus sp. WLG1_4
AACACAGTATAGTATTGGACTAGTTTCTCAGTGAACGTGCAAGTTCAAAGCAAAAAGATCTCTTTTTGCAACCTATGAGCAAAACTGCTTTCGCGACACTACGCCCTTGTATGTTTAGGTGTTAGAGGTTTAAGTATGTGAATAACACTTAGCGCTTATATGTAAGCGCTGACAGTGTAAACACTAAAGCACGATTCACACGGTGCGCTTTAGCCGCTGCGATTTAGGGTGCAGGGTGCCGCACACAAAACGCAGTGTGTGAACAAACGTTGCGTCTCGCCAACTATTTTGCTGCGTCTTTAGTGTTTTGAAAATATGACAAAGAGCTTTGCGAATATTGTTGAAACCAACCCGTCCGCAGCATCAAAACGCACTGAAATCGCAGGCCAAATTCAAATTGCAGTGTGGTGTTTAAAACGCTGCGGAGAAATCAAAACGCATGCGTTCCGCATTGAAAATGCTGCGTCTGTTCAGACAGTGCGTTTTGCCGCAGCGGCAAAAACGCTGCGGCAAAATCGCAGTAAAATCACAGCGTGTGAATCGGCATTACATTTAAGCGCTAGTTAGTGTTAGTATGTGAATACGTCTGCATGCAACACTTGCCCCAATTTTTTTTGCTCATGTTAGGCTTAGGTTTGGGTTCAGGCTTAGGCTTAAGCTCAGGACTTAGCTCCGGCTTAAGCTGAGGCTTAAGCTCCAGCGGTAATCGCGTTTTTAGATGTTTTTTTGGAAATCTATAGCTCAGCGTTTACAAATTCAAATCACAAGCAGTTTTTTGCATTAAGTCGCACAATATCTTACTTAAATGTATACTATGCACAGGAACTTGACATTTTATTTTGTTTCCAGTACAAGCGGCTTAAGAAAGGTCCTTTCCAAATTATTATATTTTTTACAAAAAGTTTGCGCCACAGCTGTGAATCATACGATTATCTGTTGGGGCTAAAAGTTGGTAAGGTTTCTGACATGTCTAAAATCCCCAGGCATCTCCTCAATATTTTTAATAACTAGTCAATTTACTGTGCTTAAAGGCAAACGCACCAAAAAGTTAACATATTTTCTTGTGATTAAAGCCATCAAAAAATGTCCACAGGTGAAATTTCGAAAAAGTGAGAGATAGTTTGGGGGTGTTGACCTTTACAGTACTGTGCCAAAATTTATGCTCATGCGTCACTTATAACTTGACTTCTGTGGGCGCAAAATTTACATAAAAATCACAAAAACCTCAAAAACGCAACTATCACCTTAAACAAACAAGTACATACAACTGTTTCTCAAAAAAACGACTTGTATTTTCTTCCTGAAAGGCTCATCACATAAACATATAAATGAGAAATGTTTAGTGTTGTTAATTTCAAAAAAATTAGAAAATTTTTTGTACTAGAATAATATTTTTAGAAATTAAGTTAATTAAAAAGAGAAGAACTAATCTATTTTAAAAGGTTGGAAAAGTAGGATGCGCGGAAGGGGTGCCCGTAGCCACAGGCGTCCCCTGTCCTCGAGCCGGCACCGCGTCGATCCCGGCGTAGGGGCGGCTTGTGCATCCTACGACCTACAGTTCCTATAATACACCTATCCAGCGGCCGAAAATAAATTAAATTTCCTGCCAATTTTGGAATCTAACAAAACATTTGACCCGAATGCCAAATGCCTTATTCGTGTACTGCGGCAAACGGAACTAATTTTTAACAAATGGTCCTAAATTAATGCTATTCAGTTTGCCTGGTTTTGACGAACTTTTTAAATCAGTTTTTATTGTTGGAGCATTGCAACACCTCAGCGGCCGTGCATACTAATTTCAGTTAATGCACTGAAACTGAAAATGCGTGTAAATCATTCAGTTTCAGTGCATCACTGAAGCCTGCAGGAATGACAGGCTGGCTCATGCACGTTTTGTGCGCATTTCTCAGCGCATACGTTGTGTGCGGGTGTACGTACGTGTGTGTGTGTGTGATAAGTATGAGCGTGTTTCCCCATAATAGTGGCAGGTTGATAATCGATATCTATCTGCAATATCGATCATTCCTGCACGTAACATTGTTTACACCGATACTCTGAACAAAACCGTTAGTTACAATTTTAATCGCATCATCCAACGGGGCTGTGGCCTAATGGTTAAGGTCTGTGACTACGAAACAGATGTTAATGGGTTCGATTCCCATTAGCTCTGACATTTTTGTATTTTGTTGGATTTTGAAAGTGTTGTCTTTTTTACAAATTTGAATGACAAAAAATCAAATGTCATGGGTATCAGTCCAAATCACCGGTCAGTTCTCAATTCTTACCTATGTACTTAGACCTGCGTAAAACGTAATCGTCGAACAGATTTTTAGTACTGCCAAATTTCCCAAGTCTTGTGACAGGTTCTGACTCGAATAAAGATGAAACTTTGCGTAACACCTGTAATCTCAAATCTGTATATGAAATTAGAAGGATTACTTACAAAAAGATTTGGTGCATACCGCGCCTAATTTTACCGATACGGTAAAATAATATTCACTGTCGTCATGTGGAAATATGTGCACTCGTCAACAGAAGTGCTTGTTTCAGAAAATTTGCATCAACGAGCAACACAAATTGGGATTTGATCGAGACCTTCGTGTCATTTATTTAGCTCTTAAGTAGTTTCGAAGGCTTAGTGGCATTAAGTTCAAAATATTTACTGACCATAAACTACTTGTGAGCTGCGTGCACAAACGAGATCCTACACGACAACAAAGCAGATGGCTTTCTTATATTTCCGAATTGGGCAATTAAATTCAACATATTTCTGGCAACTCTAAAAATTTCAGCGGACGCTTTGTCACGTTCCGTGTGTTCAATCAAAGCGCCAACTACAGTCAGCGCTTATTGGCAAAACAACAACAGAAGCAGCTGAAGCTAAAATCCTTTCTGAAAAAAACAACTCTACAAATAAAAGCACTAAAATGAACGGTGAAACTATTTACATTGATGCTTCCACCAAGCATTTACGACCAAGACACACAAGGAACCTACGAGGAAATAGATCGTTTTACTAAATGGGCCGAAGCTATTCTAATCAAAGATATTTCCAGCAAAACAGTCGCGAACGCATTTGTAGATAAATGGATTACCCAATTCGATGTACCGCGCATACTAATTTCAGATCGCGGGGCACACTTTGAAAATGCCTTGTGGGCAACACTAATGAACTGGCTCGGTATATACAAAGAAATCGTACAACGTCGTATCATCCATCCTGCAACAGTGCTATGGAAAGGTTCCATCGCACAGGGAAAATTGCTTTTCGTAAATCTAGCAGTTGGTCTGAAACACTTCCATTACTACCGTTCGACATACAAATTACAAACTACTGTCGACAATACTGGTTATACGCCAAATCCACAAGTTTACGGAACAACATTGAAACTTTGTGTGATTTAGTGACTCCAAAGGACCCAAGCAGTGACAACTCTGCTTCAAAGACAATTAAAGACCTTTTAAGGCAGCGTAAAAGCACTGGTTCCTTCAACAAGAACTCATACTGTAAAAGGATACGTGCCAAAAGATCTGTCCAACTGCACGCATGTATACGTACGGGACGATCGAGTAAAACCGCCGCTCTCCCCGCCCTACAAAGAACCCTTTCACGTTCTAGGGCGAGACAACAAAAAGTTTCTCATTGAATTAGATCAAAGGCAAGACTATATTTCTATTGATCCCTTAAAGCCAGCATACTTGGCTAAAAAATTACGGACAACCCTGCAATTACTAAAACTCATCGCCTGAAACTGTTTTAAAACATTAGCTAAGAAAGAAACTTAGTTACTTTATATGCGATGATAGGGTTCCTAAAATGATCTGAGACGCGTTGCACAGACATCTCGAGCGAAAAACAACTTCAAGACAGCTTTCTTGATGAAGCTGCTTTTCCGGCTCGAGATGGACAAAAGGCTCCCAGTACAAGACCGTCTGCGACACCACGAAAACCTCGTGGAGCAGTTGCGTAAGGTAGGGTGACATGAACGAAGAAATACAAGTCTGTATTCTTTTGTCTAGTCTTCCTAGTAGTTTTGGGACTTTAGTGACTGCACTAGAGACTCGAAAAGAAGTGCCAAAGCTGGACTTTGTCACACAGGCACTGCTAAATGAGAAATAGAAACGAATGGGTGGGAGTAATGGTTCAGAAAATCTAGCAATGCTAGGGGACAAAAGAAACCAAGTGTCGACAAGAAGTCCTTCAAAAAAGACTGATAAAAAGTGCTTCATTTGTGGGAAGCCTAGTCATTTCGCTGGAAACTGTCGATAAAACAATGAGAAGGGTGGCCACGGGCACTAGAAGCGCTTGATTGGTTAGGTTCGTTTGAGATTTCCTCTACCCGGAAGAAAGATTTTCAGCATTGCCCTGACAGATGTGTTATACATACCAGAAATAGCCGTAAGTAAACCTTTTTTCAGAGAGAGCGGTTGGTCGAGAAGAAAACCAATTATCATTTCACGACGAATACGTCACTGTTCGTTCCAAGGCTGGAAAGCTGAAAGCAGTCGACCAGAAAAGAGGAAAGCCCTACTATATTAATTGTTTTGAACACCGACCTACTCAGTCGAGAGAGTGTGTTAACATCGCTACATAGGATTCTGAGTCGATGTAGCTGTGGCACAATTGCCTGGGGTATAACAGCTTACATGATATTATTTAGACACTTATATCAAATTAAAGAAGCAGTAGAAAAGGAAAGATTTCTAGGAGTTCAAGTGAAGCCAAAAGAGCTAAAAGAATCAGAGACTGTGAAACCTGCGTGACGGCTAAATTGATTCGGACATCCTTTTCTAAGCTTGTAGAAAGCTGGGCAACTGTATAATCGAAATCTACTAATAACCTCCTAAATTACAACTTTACTAATATTTGGGACTAATGAGTGACTTTGACTTAGCTAGACTTTTGTCTGCATCAAGCAAACGTAACGAAAGCTTCCCACAGAAGCATTACGTAAACGCAAAGTTTCGAGTAACTTTCTAGCTTACATCAGTGTTACTAATGAATTGCAGCTAATTTTTTACGAAACTGGGCTCTGGTATGTATCTTAAAATTATAATGAAATAAAAATGGGTCAATGGTTGATTCGCACAGCACGGGTTGAGTTTTGGGTTACCCAAGAGCATCAAGCCGTGGGTTGGGTTAAGTACTAGCCGGTCAAAAATTTTGACACGCGTCCACCCTTGCTCAAGCATCATCTCGTCAACTTCGTGTCTACCTACACTTACGGCTCAAACTACATACGATTGGTGCAGTTCAGCGTAAGCACTAAGCATTTGTGCATTTGTGCATTTCTGAAGTCAAGCCAAAAAGATAAATTCTATTAGCAACGACGTTGTCTGAAGTGAACCTAAACCTAAGCTGACCATTTGATACAAATAGCCTATATACAAAAATGTTGACATTATTAACTGTTCTACTTCTATTTTAGACTTGTGGAAATAAACAAAATTGGTGAAACAACTTTTGACCTGTTTAGCCCGGTTCATACTCGTACCTGTCGTACTTGTCCTTGTGTTATCAAGCGATTTAAAGAAAACGGATCTGTAAAATGTGACTATTTTTAGACAGGCAAAATAACTAAAAGAGTGTGTGCAAGAAATTTAACCGAAGCGCTTTTGACAAGTCTTAATAATTAATTTGACCTGTGACCTTTGACCTTAATTTGTCCTTGTCCTTAGATCTTGTTCTTGTGTTCTTAAGGATTAGTACATATGTAGCATGTAGATGCCGTAGAAGACCCTCTTGACCTATTTTACTGGACTACTCTTATTTTTCACAGATTATTATCCAACTGTCTCGTTTACCGTCACAACGTACTACCGTCACAACCATAGATGACCCGCGGGTAGGTGTGTTTCGATGATCAAAATCAAAAATCAAAATTGCTGATCAAAATTAATTTTGATTTTTGATGCAGCATCAAAATCAAAATCAAATTAAATTTTGACCATGCATCAAAAATCAAAATAAAAAATGGCAGTTTTTAGCTCTGCATCAAAAATCAAAATCAAAAATCAAAAACGTTTTTAGATTTGCATTTTTGATTTTTGATGCAGCGTTCAAAATTGTCACACCACAGAGCCATGAAACAGGATTTCACACACGCACACATCTGTCATCTGTATGGTCATATTAATCAATATAGTGGCATTGCTCTGCTCTATCGTTCAGCTGCGTCTGCATGACTTGACCGTACATCGAATTGTTGTTTGCCATTAGGTCACTCACTAGTTTTCAGGTCTGTACGTCGCATATATATAATGTTTCAATTTATATAACATGATTTTCCCTGTTGGTCCACAGCTCAACAGGTTTTTTATTTTGATTCCGGAATCCTAACAAAATAAACAGCGATTTTACACGATGCTTACTTTTGCTAGCTCAGCCAGTTTACTTTTTTTATGTTCAGCCGTATGCCCGTTCATTCCACCCAAATACAATCGTTTTAGTCGGGAAATTCTACGTTTGCCTGGAACTCGAAGCAAAAGTATCAGTTTTGCCCGTATGGCCGCACAGCCACAGGTGTACGAGAAAGAAATGGCCGTCGGCTGTTTTTGACCGGCCAGCTGTCCCACCGGCTTTGACCTACCGGAGCCGGCCGCGACTGTCAGGCCGGGCGGCCAAAAATTCCGGCCGGTCACAAACAATACGGCCCGTATGTCCAAGTAGGCCATTAGTAACTAAGTATGAATAAACTAGTAAAATAATGATGTTGGATAGTTTTTTACATTGTGATTTTATTTCCAGTTGAAATGAATGCCCTGAGATCTGTTTGTGCTATGTGTTTACGTTTTGCATGACGGCAAATGTGTTATCCTTTAAAGCATAAATTCAAGATTTTTTTAAGATTTATAACCCTTTCCCGCATACTGTTACATCAGAATCAAAATTGCACTATCTTACACTAGTGAAACCTGTCGGCTTTATGTTTCAAAAAATCTGTTACTTCACGAGGATGCCTTAAGCCCGGTTCATAGTTGTCGGTAAGGGCTGTCCGTGTCCGAGTCCGTGTCCGTGTCCGTAAGAGTATTTTAATTCACACTTGTCCGAATGTCCGTAACAAGTTGTCCGAGAGTGTCCGTAAAGGCTGTCCGGACGTCCGGAA
This sequence comes from Trissonchulus sp. WLG1_4, assembly GCA_030248245.1. Taxonomy (NCBI): domain Eukaryota; kingdom Metazoa; phylum Nematoda; class Enoplea; order Enoplida; family Ironidae; genus Trissonchulus; species Trissonchulus sp. WLG1_4. The sequence goes on from JASANF010005336.1 coordinate 7,107, forward strand.
GACAAGTTGAATTCAGTTCAACTTTTGTCCGTGTCCGTAAGCAACCAGCCAATCAAGTAAAAGCTTTATTAGTCACGTGTGTTTGCGTACACATAAAATTCCTCCGCGGGTTGCAAAATTTTATTAAATTGTTCGTAATATGAGCTCAGTAGCTGCATTTTAGTGTGCTTAGAACGTTTTTATTGATTTTTTGAAAGTTGCTTTCTCACACGCTTGGTACGCTGCAGAATGTATAGGCGTTATTTTATATGCATACGCACTGTCCGTAGCGTGTCCGTAGAAGTATGAATTAATGCTGCTTACGGACACGGACACGGACAAACGCTACGGACAGCCTTCCGGACACGGACACAGACTCGGACACGGACAACTACGGACACTTCCGGACTACTATGAACTAGGCTTTAGGTATCCGAGTGAAGCGAGCCGGTGGCCAAGTAGCTAGGCGTGACAGTCCTGCCACAAAGCTGTCCCTGTGACGCAGGCTCCGTCTGTGGTGACGGATCAAAAAACACCTAATGACTGGACTTAGTCCATTTTTGAACAGTATTGGTATAAACTATGGTTTTAGTTAAGTTTCAGTTACGGTTTTGGTATTTCAGTTAGCTTTTAGTTATAGTTTTGGTACAAGGCTTAATTTTAGTTTAGTTTTAGTTATAGTTATGGTATAGTTTTAGTTATGGTACAACTGAGTTTTTTGTTATGGTATAGTTTATAGTTACGGCATAGTTTCAGTGAATTTCAAGTTTTAGTTATGGTATAATCATACTGATTTTATTGTCATTAACCCTATAAAAACCCAGTGAATCACGTGAGATAATTCACGATGAACAACCAAATCTGGGGCTAGAAAACTTGACTAGTTTATTCAACTGAAGAGATGTTTAAATTGTTTTTTGGAAATGTAAATCTTTGTAGGTATAAGGCTGCAATTTTTAGTCCTCACTACCACACACCAAAGCCTATGCTTAAATTATAAATTAGCAATTTGATTGTAACTCTAGCAGTCAGCTTTTTCTGCGTCAGATTCAACAATGTGCACGGCAACGTAGTTTAAGTCTGCCGATTAACTATGACAAGCGCACGGTTGCTGTGTTCATACACTAGGGTAAGGTACTTTTTCACAAATTCTCAACTTTGAGTTCTTACAGAGCAAAAACATTGCGTCGTAGTCGTAGACCGCTATTCACTGTTTTAACTTCTCCGGTGTATAGCGGTTCGTGATCTTTCTACGAAAAATCTATTAAAAATAAGTGTAACTTTACTAAATAGGTACCCGCGGGTTGGGTTGGGTCGGAAAATTTGAGCCGTGGGTCGACCCGCGGGTACGCACTTAAGGCTGCGCGGGTCGAAAAAAATTTTTCCGACCGCGTAAACTGGAACCAGAAGAAATTTTCGACAAGGGTCCCCCCTGGGTTTTTATAGTCCTGCCAAAAAAATTTCTGATACGTCTCCGATTGACAAAATTTGGCCTAAAAATTAATAACCTCTAAAAAATTTTTCCTGGGGGCTGCCGCCCCCAGACCCCTGCAAACTCTATGGCTTACCAATCCATGTTGTTAACTTTCATGAAAGCTTATGCTTGTGTAATATACTGTCTGATTTGAAATTCCCATCTTTTGTTTTTAATTTACCTGTCTGAAAAATTTTTGGACTACGTCTCCAGTTGACCAAATTTGTCCAAAAAAATAGAAAAAACCACTTTTTTTATGGGGCTGCCGCCCCTGGACCACCGCAACAGTTAGTTTATTAACTTTAAACGACCAAATTAACATTTTGTCATGTAAGCCAGTTCGCCAATAAGTGTAAAAATAATTGGATTCTGGGGGCTGAGCTCAGACCCCGCAATAGTGAGTTTAAATAAGTCAGCAAGGACAAGGTACGACCCACCCCTTTTAAAAATCCTGGCTACACGCCTCTGTACAATGTACGTTATGGTTATAGAGTGGTGGGTCAAAGTGGGTTGCAGGTCGGAATTTACGGCGCGGGTTGGGTCGCGGGTTACCCACGAGTGTCGAGCCGTGGGTTGGGTTGGGTCGCGGGTCGAAAATTTCGACCCGCGTCCACCCCTGGCTACACATACGTATATGCCCTACATACTGTACATAAGTACATAAGTACATAATACATATTCAAGTATTCTACCATCGTTTACCAAAACTATTAGTTTTGGTAGAGCACTTACCAAAACTAGCTAGTTTTGGTAAGCGTTATACCAAAATTAGAGTTTTGGTACAAATTTGCTCAAAACCCCGCTGCCCTTAGTTTTGAGTAATAGTTATGGTACAAGCCTCCAAATTAGTTTAGTCTTAGTTATTATTATTTTTAGTTATTATTGTTTTGACAAAGTTGAATTTTAGTTTCGTTTTAGTTATACCGTATTTCCTCGAATAGAACCCCAGGGCTTTTATATTTTCGTGAAGATTCAAATGGAGGTTCTATTCAAGGGAGGGGCTTTATTCAAGGCAGGGGCTTTATTTTTTCGTGAAGTTTCAAATGGGGGTTCTATTCAAGACAGGGGCTATGTTTTTTCGCGAAGCTTCAGTAACGGTTGGAATCGAAACGTCAGTTGTAGATTGCGAAAATTTCGGAACTATTGAAAATGAGTCGTGACGCACCAAAATTTCACTCGATCCTCGTACCCTACGCAGTACCATGCCACCAAGCTCCTGACATGAACGATTCAAGCTCAGAGATGCCTGAACACGCACACCCACACGACTCCAACCATTCCATGATGTAACGGGTTTAAAATTTTTGAGGTGCTTCTCCGGCCAAATTTTAGTGTAAATTTTGCAAAATGTTTTACAAATTGCCACTTTTGCTAATTTTGAAACACGGCCTTTGGGAACCGCCCCTCCGTACCTCCATGTTTTGTGAGGGGGTTCCTCCCATATGCCTACCCCTCTAACATGTATGAAGCCTCCATTAGGGTTGTTTCAATTATTTCATTTAATCATTGAAACCCACTTTCAATTTCAATTTCAATATCAATTATTAATTGATATTGAAATTGAAAATAATTAGCCTAAAAATTGATAATGGTATTGAAATTGAAAATAATTTGGTTAAAAATTGATAATGGTATTGAAATTGAAAATATTTTAATTGAAATTGAAATTGAAACTATACTTTCAATTTCAATATCAATTATGCTGGGCTGGTTGACTTCACAGCATGTCTGATGCTGGAACGAAGTCTTGTCTGTATGCCTTTTTGTGCATGTAGCATGTGTCGGTGAACAGCCATGATTGAAACGTAATTAATATTGGAGTTGTCTAATTTCAATTATTATTTTCAATTGAGCGTACGTCTCTTTATTATCAGCTTGAACTTTTGTTATTGTAGGGGCAAAGAGCCATTTATGATCAAGTCGCAATTATGAATAACTGAAAATTTGATTGGCTAGATCTCGGGCCACGTGACACATTGACGTATGAAAAACGTATCAAAATGAAGCTTGATGTTTGGGCAACCAATGAAAAAAATAATGTTTCGGTCACGCTTGCGTATCCGGAAAAATTTTGTATCAGGTGCATCCAATCAAAATTTTTAAGAAAAGGACCATCTCAAGTTAGTTTGTCAGCTCAGATAAACTGATGCAGACTATTTTGAGTAAAAATTTTTGCATCAGCGAAATCAACTGTTTTTCTTCTTTACAAACAAGTCAGGTGAATAATTTAAAATAAAAATAAAATGTAAAAATTAAAATTTAAAAAAATCACTAATAACTAGTGATGTGGATCGAATCGGATCGCTGATTAAGTAAGGTTAGATGGCCAGATCGAATCGGCTGTGAAATTTTGGATCGGCAATTCGACGATCGTTGGTATAACTTTTGAGCATTAAGTACCGTGGTGCGTGCGCGGTGCGTGTAATTTCGCGCATTTTTGTGTTTATAGAGAAACAGTTATCATAATATTACTTATTAAAAAAGCCTCAGCAGTTACGCTAAAAAAATTGAAAAATAATTGAAATTGAAAATAATTGCAAAATTGAAATTGAATTGAAAATATTTCCAGAAAAAAATTGAAATGGTATTAAAATTGAAAATATTTGGGCAAAAAATTGATAATGGTATTGAAATTGAAAATAATTGGGCAAAAAATTGATAATGGTATTAAAATTGAAAATATTTGGGCAAAAAATTGATAATGGTATTGAAATTGAAAATAATTCCATAATTGAAACAACCCTAGCCTCCATACCACACAAACGCAATGACTATCTCAGCCAACCCTGAATAAGGAAAATAGCAAACTTAAGCTTGGTTCCGCTTACTTTTTGGCGAAGATTGTCCCTGTCCTTAAGAATTCTCCCTATCCTCAACTCAAACCATTCCGAAAACGGAAAAACTATGCAAAATTACTTAGCTACCAAAGTACCAAACAACGGCATTTTTCACTAAAGTCTAACTAAAACATGCTAGACTTCAGACAAAAAAACACGATATTTCATTACAAAAAGAACGAATTGCAAGCATCAAGAGTATAGCGACTAGTCACAAAAATCACGTAACTTGTTTTGTTTCAGCGTTCAGCATATTCTGGTCAACTTTAGTATCGAGTGACACAAGACGTGCAAAACATAGCGCTGTTGAAAAATGTCACAAACAATACTGACTTGAAATTTACTGAGTAGTACTAAAATTGCATCACTGCACACGTTTAAGGCCTAACAGCGCGGGCAGCTGCAACCCTTAACGCCCAGAGGTTCTCTCTCTAGGCAGCCAGACTTTGACACCTTCCAGTTATTTGGCCATTGCTCGAGTACGTGAGTCGTAGATAGCTCGCGAAACCGCCATTTGATAGAAATTTTAATGATGAACAAAACATCATCATTCGACCAAGTGTCTAGGGCGCACCGTTTTTTAATAATAAGCGCTCAGGGTTGATAGTTTGTGCAAATTTTGCGCCATCATGCAGGTACGCAATAATATGAACCTCACCCTATAGTATTAACACAGCAAGCGTGCGCCTATCATAGTTGACTGCAAAACAATAAACTACAATATCTGCTGTAGCTGATGCACAAAAAGTTGACTGCCAAAGTTGCGATCACATATCATAATGAGGCTATAAAGAAAATGCTACTTTTGCGATGAAAAAAATGAAATTTTCACACTGCTTAATCAAGCATAGGTTTTGTTGCGTGGCAGGCGACTAAATGCAAAAATGTGCTATTTCTGAAAAACAATTCGAAGATCAGTTGACTAGAATAAGCTAGTCAGGCTTAATACCCTCAGAATGGGTATCCACCACGTGGGGTAGCTGAGGTTCAAAGTGCGCATCAGAGCGTTAATCTCCCGAAAATTGCCAAAACTGTGGGGGGTACCCCTTTTACGAATAAAGGCATAAGTCTCGTGTGGGGCATCCACAAATCAACGTCCCATAGGTCTGAAACGTGGGGGGTCCCCCCACATTGGAGGCTATACCCTCATTTTGTGGGAGGGTTCCCCTCCCCCCACAGTTGAGACCTATGCCTTCATTTGCGTAGGGGGGTATTCCCCCCACAGTTATGGTCATTTTCGGGAGATTAATGGTTGCAGCATGTTCGCTGCGGCCAAGCTGGGTTCCTGAACAGTCTAGAAGACGCCGTACTCAACGGAGGGAGGTACCCCCCTCAGTTCAGTACCCCGTCTTCAGTTGAGGGGGGTACCCCCCTCATTTAAAGACACTGACAAGGACTTTCGTTGATGTGCTGAACTGAGGGGGGGTACCCCCCACCCTCAACAGAAGAAAATACATGAAGAAATAAAGAATAAAAGAAATACATGTAGCGCGTTAGTTGCTCTGTAGTAATGTGTTGCTGGTGGGTTACTGAGCTGAGGGGGGGGGGGGAGGGGGTAAAACGTATACCTTTCCTTGTTGCTTTAGGTTTAGCCCAATCATCAATAATGTGCAAAAGGTCTGAACAGAATTTTGCTTTGTTAAGTTATTTAAAATTTACGCACTGATGACTGTTACTACTTACTACGGCTCCTGTTATCGTATAAAAATGACCTAAAAAGTACCTACCATTGGCAGATATATGACAGTAGCTGAATATAGGTATATATAGTTAAAGTGAAAAAGCTTGCCCTTAAACCAGTTATGTAGAATGAAAATTCAGTTCATATCGTACGCTAATGCACACCCAAATGTTGATTTACACAAAAATCACTCAAAAATATAATTTGCCCACAAGCTTCCCACAGGTTTCTCAAGCGTTATATATTGTACGTACGTACACTGGGGCTCTATTCGAGGACGCTTTGAATACAACCCCTGGGGTTATATTCGAGGACGTTTTGAATAGAACCCCCTGGGCTTCAATTCAAGGTAGGGCTTATATTTTTTCGTGAGCCTTTAGACGGGGGTTCTATTCGAGACAGGGGTTCTAAGACAGGGGCTTTATTCGAGGAAATACGGTAGGTAGTTTTGGTATAACTTGCTGAAAATTAGTTTTTACAACTAAAGTCTGATCAAAAAAGGTTGAGTCACTTCATGTTTTGCTTGTTGCATAAAAATGGTAAGAGATAGCCCCAACAAAGTATATATATTCTTGACCCTTGGGACGAGTAGAATTTCGTAGTGACCATCACTGGTCACTACTGATCACTCTGACGAAAAAGTTACTGTACGCCCACCAAATTCACAAGTAACATTCATAATATATTGTAGGTTTATGTCCAGCAGACGAACTTTCGAATGAGCTATGATGTCCACTCAATGTCCACTCAGTGTCCACTTATTAGCTGTCGAAGAAAAAGTGCTTTTTTGTTACTAAAACAATCATTGAATATTTTCTCGATCCAATTTTCCTGTCATAATGTGGAAAATAAGGCGGGGTATTTGTTCCGACTCCTTATTGTACTGTTTTGTACTGTAGCTGCATGTAATACACCCGGTAAACTGACCACTTGACCACTAGGGGGGCAAATCGAGATTTTTTTCACAGGTTACAGATATGAATCTTATAATTTAGCTTATCTGAAGCTGCAAGAATTGCTACTACTGCTTAATTTCAAAAACGGTTTAGTTTTTTCACTGGTGAGTGACCACTGACCAGTGGTCATTTTCCAAAAAGTTGCATCAACTGTCTTTAGTGCCTGACTACACAAAACTGATCACAAATAACGCTTAACACTTGATTACAACATATTTTTAAATTGTTGATCTGCACTTAATCAGCAATTTTCAGTCGATATTAGTTCAACTACCTCAATTTTAACTCACTGCAAAATAGAGGGAATTTTCAATAAGATTTAATTGAGCAATATTTTAGCATAAATGATGCTATTTTTCAATAAAAATGCTATTTAACATATGAATAAATAATTTTTGATTATTATTTATTATTGATTGATTATTATTTTTGAAAATAATTTTAACATACGCACACACACCCCCGACTAATGAAGCTCTTATTTGGTTGGCTGGTTCACTGGTTGGTTGCTTAAGGACACGGACAAAAGGTGATTTAAATTTAATTTGTCTTCCACACATCTGGACAGCCTTTACGGACACTCTCCCTCTCGAACAACTTGTTACGGTTATCCGAAAAATTATGAATTGAACTACACTCACAGACACAGACTCGGTCACGGACAAGAATAAACTTATACCGGTGGTGCGCATTGCATGGCGTACGCCATGGCGCATGGGCAGGCGCACACGCACACTTGCATACTGCATTGTGTGAAATAATGCAGCAGGCAGTGTCAAAATAGAATGCGCTCGCTCATGCGCCCTCTCATGCGCCCTCGTGTGAATAGGCCTTAACACAGCCCCCGCATATTGCACCTTCAACAGCGCTTGTAGCGCAAATAGCACTAAAAAAGCGCTATACGGCAAATAGCACTCCCTAAAAGCGCTATAGCGCAAATAGCACCTCCAAAAACCGCTACAAAAAAATTCGATAGCGTTTATTGCGCATGGCAAAAACGTCGTACTTAAAGAATGTAAACTGATGAAACAACAAAAATTAGCGACCATATGAGGTATTACGTTCAAACATAGCTCAGTAAGGTCTGTCAAGTTTAATTTTGAAAAAAGAGATGGTTTTGTAATTTTCAAATTTTTGAGAAACGTTTCCGGAAATTTCCGAAAAAATAAAATTTCCGGAAATTTCCCAACCCTAGCTGCTAGTCGTGCCGTCCACGGTTGGAATTGGAACACGCTTAGTTCTATAAGCTAGCATAGTGCAAAACATATGGCAATGTATTACGTACAGATTTGCTTTGCATGAAATTCATACAACGGTATGATTCTAATAATTCCGCCTTCAGGCGGAATGTCTAGCGGTAGCTAGTGTTTGTGACCGGCCGCGAAAGCCGCCGGCCGGCTCCGGCGAAGAACTTCGGCCGGCCCGTGAAAGCCGGCCGGCCGGAACGGCCGAATTTTTGGATAAAACCAGTCCAGAGTGTCATTTCGGCATAAACTTAGCCTGCCGGATTGTTATGCCGGCCTAATTTTGTCAGTCGGTTGAATCTGGCTGGCTGGCCGGTGTTTTTAACCGGCCGGCCGGCCGATTTTGACCGGCCGGCCGGCCGGCCGGCCGGCCGGCGACCATCAGGCCGGCCGGCCGAAAATTCCGGCCGGTCACAAACACTAGCGGTAGCCAAATCCACCCAGTGGAAATGACGAGTCTGCGCATACGGAATTATGCATTTCAGGCGAGACACAATGGGTGGGATTCACAAAGCCTGTTTAACTTAGACTCGGTCTAAGTCTTAGACTGCGTTTAAACGCAGTCTCCCTAAATCAGCGTGCAAAAAATCGCGTGATCGTAACGAATTCTGCGCACAAATTTTCAAATATAGAGCGGGCTTTTCTAAAACATGATTCACAAAGGCTGTTTAACTTAAACGCAGTCTAAATCAGCCTGATTTTCTAATAGAAACTTAGACCTGCCTATACGGCCGTCCAAGCCGTGTTTAAGTTAATTATCTTCGTAAACCGACATTCTAAAAACTTTTGAAGAGCCACCAGTACTTTACTTGGCTATTTCTAACTTATCATTGATGTTTTGGACCTATTTTTTGCAATTCTAGAAAACCATGTTAATCTGGCTAAATTGTTTTAAACGGTTAAAACTGTCTCATAAAATCATAAGTTGGACCTTGGACCCAGACATGGTTTAAGCTATGCAAAAGTTAGATAAAGCTAGATTTTGTCACGTTTCGTAAATGAGGTCGTAAATGATGCTACGGTAATTTTAACAGCTTACAAAATGCTTAAAATAGTGCTTTAAGGTCTATTTCAGTAATTTTCAGAACCCTAGACTAAACATAGCACTTTCTTTAAAAGTCCAAATGTTTTAGTTTGTGTAAAAAATTAAGTAAAATTACCTAAATGCAACATTTAACAACTTAATGGGCAGGTACTTACACACAAAAACGATTTGCTTATGTAAAAATAAACTATTTTCAGAGTTAAACGAGCGTTTAGTTAAACAAGGTCTAAACGGGGTCTGTGAATCAGACTTAGACTGCGTTTAAACGAGCGTTTAGCTAAACGCTCGTTACGAAATGTTCTAAGCGTCTTTACCATTGCAATAGAATAAGGTGATAGAACGATATAGAACAATCGTAATGAAAATACACACAAATTTCGTGAATCATGATTACCTATCTTAGACCAACGTTTTAGGCTCGATTCATACTTACATCCGTATGTCCGTTCATCCGGCAAAATGACGAAATAATGACGTCACACGCGCTGGCTGATCCACTGCACTAGGCTGCTAGTGACGTCATTCTGCAGGCAGAACGGACATACGGCTGTAAGTATGAATCGACCCTTAGACTGCGTTTAAACGCGCTTTGTGAATCCCACCCAATATATATTGTTTGTGATGGGCCGGAATTTTCGGCCGGCCTGATGGTCGCCGGACGGCTGAAAAAAGCCGGCGCCGGCCGGGAAAAGCCAGCCGGACGGCCGTTTAAAAACACCGGCCGGCCAGCCCCATTCAACCTACTGACAAAATTAGGCCGGCATAACAATCCGGCAGGCTAAGTTTATGCCAAACTGACACTCTGGATTTGGATAAATTGGTTTTGTCCAAAAATTCGACCGCTCCCGCCAGCCGGTTTTCACGAGGCGGCCGGCCGGCCGGCGGCTTTAGCGGCCGGTCACAAACACTAGACACAAATCGTCAAAACTCAATTTCCAGGCGTCCAGGAAAACCGCGTTTTTGAACCCGTTAACCCTTTAGTGCAATTTAGAAAAATTCATGAAGGAAAGGGTTAAGACAAACTATTCCAAACAGGAAGTTACGGCGCCTACCCCGCAAAATTCTTGAGCACACAGACATCTACGCCACGCCTCAAAAGTCTAAACCACAGTTTTGATAGTTTCCACGCCGCCGGCTTTCGCAGACGGTCACAATCATTACCTCCGTACGTTTCAGAGCTGCGGTTCAAATTCGAGGCGGTCGCGCTGCACACAATTTTCGAAATTTATTGACAATTTAAAATTAGCCTTTGACACGATCCTACAACGGCATGGCACGAACCGCGAAATTTCCCTAAGGAACTCTACTTATCGTATACTAAAAACTCTACACTTGTGTTCAGCTATGTACGTTGGCATAGGTATTTCTAATTACTAAATAATTTTTTAAATGCTGAACACAAGTGTACACACAAGGCAACCATAAAACTTTATTCCAACAATGACAATATTTTCAACAATAACCAACATATATACCATAGTCTATAACATTAATAACAAACCCACGATAGATTCATAAATAAACTTTGGTTCATTCATACTCTTCCGATTGCCCGTAAAAGCCCGATTCATACTTGTCCTTCCTTCCTTTACCGTAAGGTCAAGTATGAACCGGGGTTTAGCTTCACAATAGTAGAGTTACAACATACCAACATTTCGTTACTACTACCAGTTACTACCAACATTTCGCGGGCCGGCCCGGACCGGGCCAGACCTATCACTCGGGCCGGCCGGTGGTGGGCCGGGCCGCGGGCCGAGCGGCCGGGTCGCGGTTTTTTCGTAAAGTGACGTGGTTTTTTCGTAAATTTGTCGGCCGAACACGGCTGCATAAGTATGAATCGAGCCTTAGACTGCAACATTGACACGACTAACACTAGTTTGCATAATCGTATGCGCGCATTTGGTGTAACATTTCACAAGACGTACACTATAGCAAGCAGCCTGAGCGGCGTGACAAAAATCAATATCAGTGCAGCCCGGCCCGCCACCGGCCCACAGCCGGCTCGCGGTCCGGCCCGCAGGCCGGTGGAAATTACAGGTCTGCAATTTCGCGGGCCCGTGCCACCGGCCCGCGAAGAACTCTACACAATTTAGTTCGTCCTTGTCCCTGTGTTTCTTGAAGATAAAGCAAATCAAGCTTAGCTTCACATTTTTAAAACCTCAAGTAAACACTTTTTACAGAAACCAATATTAGCTCAATTAGCTTTCTTAGTATTTTTAAAATATTGTATTCAAAAACTATAACTAAAACAGCAAAAGTTTTTTCAAAAATAATATTCTTTTAGAACCGAGGTTGGTGATAAAAACTATAATATGCAAGCATTTTCTTTCATACGAAAACAAAAAAAATGGGTTCTGTAGGCCTATCTCTATTTTTCAATTATTACTCAACAAAAAATAAAAGACAACAGCGGTGCGTTTAAAACTTATATCACACTGCTGACAAAACCTCCAATATTAGTGACATGTTTCGTACATAATTTTTAACCAGCAAAACAGACACACGGCTGTAAAAGCACGAATCGACCCTAAACAAGCACAAACGAAGCATCTTGAAACATTAACTATCGTTGGTCGTTGGCTCGGGCTGGTCTTTCGCTTCGGAGCTTCCGCCATCAGTCTTAAAAAATAAGAGATCTTAAAAAACGCAAAAAATTCCATTAAAGCCCGGTTCATACTCGTCCTTGTCCTTGTCCCTGTCATTTTGTCCCTAAGCGATTTCGGAAAAACTGCAAGGCCAAATATGCCATTTTTTGCATGACAATAGTTGAGGGCAATTCTAGACTGTATGCACATAATTAGTTTAAACGCATTTGTCCATTCAGCACAGCAGTTGACCGAAATTTGTCCCTGTCCCTGTGTCTTTAAGGACGAGTATGAACCGGGCTTAATTAAACACCTGAAACTTAAAATTTTTATCCTTGATACCCACTAAAGAAGGCTAGCGTTTTCGTTATAAAAGTTTAAAAAAATACTTCATGTTTTAATCCAACAATCGGGTAAAGATGAATCTAAAATTAAATAAATTAATCACCAATACATACCTACATCTTCTACATTAAACCGGGTCAATAATTTTCGAGGGGGGTGGGCTCAAAGTTTTTCGAGAGAGTGGGGTGTCTTGCTACATTTTAAGCAACCTCCTCCTCTAATCGACCAATAATAGTGGCGTGAGTATTTCGTAAATTTTACGGCTGAACGGACAAACGGCTGTAAAACTATTTAAATACACCTACAATCCTTATCCAACAATATTATATACCTTCAAATTGAGCCAAAGTCTGCACTGATTGGCCGACGGCAATTCAATCCAATCCGAGCCCAAAGATTTTGTCTCAGGGACCTCTGTGCTCACTTTCACCTGAGCACAACTTGCCAGAGTTTGTATGATTGGCTGGTATGGCGTCAAGCAGGATGATCTATCTTCGGGATACAGCAACACTGAAAAAAACATGAAGCTAGTTTAATAGTCGTGGGACCAATTATTTCACAAGTTGTAACTGACCCATAATAATCCTAGCGCTGTGGGAACAAACAAAGTTAAATCAAAAAGTTGTCTGGAGTCCGGACCTAAAGTTTATACTACGATTAAACACAATCGGCAAACATACAACCAAAGGGAAGCAGTCTGCAGCAGAAAGTAGAATGCTTGCTAGCACAGTCAGCTCAGACTTAATGACAACAGATCTTAAAAGCTTATTTTATACAATTTAATAGGGTTGCACTTGGGCTATGATCGTCAAAAAAAGCTCCAAAACGATAAATTAGTATATTGCCAAAATGTTCATATTGAAATAATAATAATAATAATTAAAATTTATTAACGTCACAGAACTATATGAGGCTAGGCCTCGTTTACATAGGTGTGACCAAAAAGCAGATTTTATGGTCTTTCAAGTAATTAGTTGAATAACGGCAGGTAAAAATTCTCTATAGCTGCCGTTGCGGACATTCTGAGGAAGACTGTTCCATTTAATAATACAATATCAATTAATAATCGTTGCAATAGTCAATTACATCGTCAATTACATCGGAATTACATCTTGCAATTACATCGTTGCAAATTGAAATCATTCAATTTTGCAACTTCTGTTCCACTACATCCCCCCACCAGTCGACAAAGGAGCTCCGAAATCTAGATAAATCTCAAAATAATAACACCCCCCCCCGAGACCATAATATTAGTGAGTCCGTACCGTCGAGTTTGGCTTTGGGCTGGATATCTCGTTCGGATCGGCTGGACCGGATTTGTTTCACGATGGCCAACACCACTTCCATTTCAGAGTCGATCAAGGGGTTGTGGTAGGGAAACTGAAAGTTCAGAAAAAACACCAACTACAACTTCTGAATCAGAAGTTCTGATCAGAAATTTTGGAAATTATCAATTTTTTTAAATTTCTTTGGAACACAAAAATTGAGTAAGAAATAGAATAATAAAATTCTAAGTTCTGTTCAGTTTCAAACACAAACTGACAAGAATTATGTAAATACAAGTTTCAATGGGACTTATCAGAAATAAGATATAACTGGGTTAGAACTGAACTTATCCCAAATTTAATTTAAAATTTTAACGCCTATCTTAATTTAATTCAATTCAAACGTCTATCTACTGCATTTCCTTCGCCCTATCAAACCAAATCAAATCCCCCCTCTGCCAGACCCACATAAATAGTCTGGGGATAGTGAGCCACACAGATGCTGGGGGGGTCGTGCTCTGGGCTGCGTCTGGGCAGGCGCTGGTAGACCTCCTCGCCGATGAATGGCATAAAGGGAGAGATGAGACGCAGGGCGTGATCCAGGCAGGTGTAGAGGGTCTCGCGACACGACGCCTTGGCTTGCTCGTCGGGGCCCTGCATTATAGGCTTGATGGATTCCTGCAATAAATAAATAAATAAATAAATAAATGGAGACGGACTAGTTGGAAATGATAGGCAGGGGGGGCACATTAGCTTGAGTTCGAGATTGAAATTGAACAGAGCAGAGACGTAGTTAAGGGAAAGGGTGATCATACGTAGATAGGAGTGGGAGGGTTCACTCCCCCCAGAATACTTTGAAGGTAGCTCACGACGGCATAATCGGTGGCTCACAAAGCAAAAATAATGGTGGCTCACGAAGAGAATATGGGCGGAATGGTTGCTCCCGCCGGGTGGCTCACCCCCCCCTCCAGAATTTGCTAACTGCTCACGTATGGTGATGTGGGACCATTCCCCCTTCCCCGGAAAAATTTTCCACATGAAACTTTATACAAGCCCCCCTCATTTGGTTCTTGTCTTGTGGGCTGGCCGGAAAAATTTCCGATCCCCTCAGTATAATTTCACGTAGCTGCTGCCTCCAAACACACTACAGACGGTCAAACACAATACAGAGCATTCCCTAAAATTGCCGGGGGGTCCGTTTAACACCGCCCCCCCCAGCAAAAAAATCAACACTGTGTAAAACCAACACAGTCCCTACCAAGAAGACATCACAGAACTGATAGAGCCATAGATTGTAGCAAGCAGTGGTAGCCCTGGGGAAGTCGTAGCTGGCAAATCCCTCGTTGCATTCGGAAACTGCCTGAGCTGTCTGACTGTACATCCACAGTTCCACTGGACTTTCGTGGCCGTTGAGCTGAAACAAAAAACACCATTTAAGGGGGACGATAGCCAGGTCCAAAATCAAAGCTCTCCAATTCTGCTTATTTTCACATATGTTACTCCCCCAAGGCCCATCTACCTCAGATAAGAACAATAATTATTTAGCTTGAAGGTGCACTTTTGGTTCAGTCCGTTTCAGAGATGCAGAGATTCAGAGGTGCAATCGGTGAGGGGGGGTGCCAGACCACCGGCGGAAGGCGGGTGGTCCTGGATTTGTTTGTGTGTGCAAATGTCAGCAAATTTGAAACAAATCGGAGAACCTAAAATTTTCACTTATACAGATAGCCGCCCCCCGCCTTAAGGTGATAATTTGTAACTTGACTTCTATCTCTATGGGCTCAAAGTTTTAGATAAAATTCGCAACAAACCAAAAAAAGCAACAATTACCTTAAAGTGGTATTGTTGCAAAAGCAGTGCAGTTAAACTTTTACATGCCTTGTTAACATGTTTGGTGTCTCGAACACCGAGATTGTGCGACTTGGAAAAGGCAAGTTACGCTCAAACTTATCAACTGGTCTTATCAACTTATCATCTTGGTATCATCATCTTATCAACTAATCAAATTCATTTTTTCGCCTAATTTTGCCTGCTGAACGGACATACAGCTGTAAGTATGAATCGACCCTTACAAGCAATCTGCACATACCTTGACGATAGGCTGAGGCTTGAAGTTGTCTCCCAAATTCATGAATGAAAATTTAGCAGCATTCCATATTTTATTGCAGAAATGCCGATATCCCTGAACACGCAGTACGTCGAGGTTGATATCGCGACCTGAAAAAAAAACTATCATTTATATTCCGTTTCATAAAACTAATTATAATATTCCGTTTCATAAAACATTCTATTATAACCGGGTGTTAGTGAAAAAATGTCGGGGAGGACTTTATCTAGACTTTTGAGTCTAGAGAATCACACGTTCCTGAGTCGATATTTAAACAAGATTTCTCGACTGATAATTATAAGATCATCCAAATCTTTTGAAAATATACTTCGCTCAAAATTTGGTATAAAAGTCATCCCACAATAATCCAGTAAATCCCGCAATTTAATAATCCGTTTTCACTTGACTGTGTACCAGGTCTTTGAGTGAGCTCAGTTTCCACTTCATAAATCACACACCTGTACACCCAATATCGCTACCCTTCCCTCGATTATTAATATCTATAATTAATACACTACAAAATACAGTATCAAAAGCCCCTTTAATACTACGCTCGTTCTCATTTTTTTAAAGATTTCTTTAATCTGTTTTCTTAATAAGATGTTTTCTTAAATTTCTGAAGATAAAAATTTGTAAAAAATTTTCAAGAAGGGGGGAGAAAAGGCGCCCCCCTTAATTGAGGTGCCCGAAAATCTGCGCCACACGTAATTGCTGTTTTCTTCAAAAAAGTGCAAAAATATGGTAATTCTGGTCACACAAGAGATTCTTAAGATTTGGCCAAAGACAGTGTCCAAAGTTGAGACCTAATAATATACAAACATAAAGCTCTCTCGACGCTACCTTGCGAAGTATAAGCGCACAAAGCAAATCGTAAAGCATCCGTCCCACACTCCGGAATACCCTGGGGAAAATCTTCAACCTGGAACAGAATAAAACTTTAAAAAGTGAATTATTAAGATTTTTAAATTAAGTCTAAAGTTACTAAAGTACATGTTTAATAAATCTCGGTTGTTGTATTATTGGTGGCGTGATAGTTTTTGTCGGCTGAACGGATATAGAGTTATATTGAACACAATATTCAGACAGAATCATCACAAAAAAATTAATAGAATTAAAGAATTGTGATAGGTTATAAATTTATTCAAACTACAAACTAATAAAGTTAATGTAAAGATTCCAGTAAGAATGTAGTAAAGATTAAAAAATAGTCTACCTGAGTCTTTTTCGCGCGTTCTATTTCCTTCGAATCCAAATTACCATCTTCCAGTTGTTTATGAAGTTCCTGTAAATTAAACCAACAATAATAATAACTAAATTGACATAATATGATTGATATTTTAAATAAAAAATTACAGTTGCCATAGCGTTATTAGAAATTTCGAAACATGAATTAAAAAGTCATTTCTTGAAAACTAACTCGTGTTCAACATCCCACATTACAATAGTTCTTAACCAAAAACCAAAAGCTTGCAGTTTGATGTTTGGTGAGATAAATTAAAGCCCCCCTTTGTACCGAAAAAAAAACAAGTTCATCTACGTTTCTGCTACACACAAACGTCGGTCAAAAAATAGCAAAAATAGAAAAGAAATAGTAAAAAGAATAGAAAAGATAAAATAGCAAAACTAAATCAAGGAGATGCATTTTAGCGAAAATAGCAACCCTAAAATAAAAAAAATAAAAAATACCTCCAAAGTGATGCCATGAATCACATCCACAGGGTCAATGACATTTCCCAATGATTTGCTCATTTTTTTACCATGGGCGTCGCGCACCATCGCGTGCAGATAAACCTAAAAAATATTACAGTACAGCCGTGTGTCCGTTCACCGGCCAGATTAGGAAATAATCACGCATCAAGCTCTTTTCTACACTATTCGTGTCGTTATGATTATTTTCTTCAGTCAATCAGCTAAACGGAAATACGAATATAATTAGTATGAATTATTGACCCTACGGAGCGAAAAATAAACCACAATTATTGCCACTAGAGATCTCCAAAATTATGAGCGCATTCAACCACCACCCTTTTCGTCTATGTCGATGGCCATAAAAAAGTGCGAAATTTCAGAAAAAAAGTGCGACGTTTCGCACTTTTTTTTACGCAAAAAACCACTGATACAGTAGTCCCTACCTCATCAAACGGCAATTTTCCCATCAGTTTCTGTCCAAAAAACACCATTCGGGCCACCCAGAAAAACAGAATATCGTGCCCAGTTTCCAGCAAGCTGCCCGGATAAAAAGCTGATAAATCTTCCGTCTGGTCGGGCCAGCCAAAAATGGAGAACGGAAACAGGGCGGAGGAAAACCACGTGTCCAAAACGTCCTCGTCCTGAACTAGTTCAATATTCTCCTGAGCCACTTTGAACCGTTCAGCCGCCTTGGCAAGTGCTTCATCCATCGTCCGACCACTGACCCAATAATGATCATCGTTGTCCTGAAAGCAACACACAAATGAAACCTGTTGCAGTGATGTTTCCTCTATTGTTGAAGATAATGTGTGAGAATTATTTTCGAAGTCAACATCCGCATCCGCATCCGCGAAATTATGATTCGCTGGTTTTTGCATTCCGCATATAATGTGCGGATGTAAGTTTTCAGCAATAGGAAACCGAAAAAAATGTTCTATTAGAAAACCGGAAAAATATTTAATCTATTTCATCTCCATTATCTCGTAAATACACGGAATAAACGCGATTTTGAATAATGCTCTAAATAATACAACTCTTTACAAATAAATTTTTGCATGTTGAATAAATTTCTAAATCACTGAGGCAGCTTGAACTCAGTGTTTACCAGTGGCATAGCCAGAAAAAATTTCTGGGGGGAATGATTTTTAGACTTTTTTGAAATGCGTTAAAATGCACTTAATTGCTAATTTAAGGCATAAAAACGACACGTATTACCCTTTTTCGGTCAAAAACACAGGCCAGCATAGCCTACAATTTGCCTACAACGTTGTAGGCTGGACCCACGCACTACGCAGAGCAAAATAGAGGACTACTCACGCGCCTGCGCGGACAGCGCACGCCGCGAGCCAAGCGGGACGTGCGTAGTCCTTTACGTTGCTCGGCGTACCTCACTCGGGCGGGATTGTCCCGGATTTTTTTATATTCCCGGACATTAAAAGTACCTTAAACTTAAAATCAGTTAAATTCTAGGCAGTCATATTACACTGCGCAGTCGTTTAAATTCTACACTGTCCAGTTGGACTGCGCATTCAGGTAATTCTACGTAGTCAGAGTGTACTGCGCAGTAACTACGTTCTACATAGTCAGGTACTCAGGTTGGACTGCGCAGTCGGTTTGATCTGAACCGTTAGCAGTCAACTGGCCTACGCAGTCGATTTGGACTGGGAAGTTAAGGCCGAGCCCTATGTTTCGGGGTTCGGATTAAACTATTGTGTCAGTCTTGCGCGCAATCCCCACATTCGCAGATAGCAGCGATCCAACTGCGATCGCGCGGTCCACCCGGGACAACCCGAAAACTCGCGGGTCTGCCTACGTATGACAAAAATTAGCTGCAGAGGGTTTGTTCCACGAAAGCTGCCAATAATGTTGTATATAGTTCAATTTTAACTTGAGTGCAGAATATAATATAACGTGTTTGAAATTAAAAGGACTACGCTACGGTCCAGAGCCCGTTGTAGGCTGGCGACTTCGACCTTGCCGACCTCTGGTCAAAAACACTACTAATTTTCGGCTGTTTCAACTACAGCAGCATTGAACATAACCTTGGAGCTCGAAACAACGAAAATTACAAAAATAATGGGCCGGCAAGGGTCCAGAAGCTGGCAAATCTGCAATGTTTCGGAAATTTTTGACATTAAAAACTGTACTTTTAGTAAAATTGTCATTTTGTGACAATAAAACAGCTAAAACGATACAGTATACAGTGTATTAAGCAATTACATAGTGCACAGTGCAACTATATGCGCATGCATATGCAAGACAAAAGCAAGGAACACTAAGGGCCTATTCCTTTACCGGACTAAACGGACTGGACTTATTTTAGTCCGAGGTTTTGGAATGACAAATCGGACTAAACGGACTAAACTAGTAAGTCAGCTGCTTAATTTTAGTCGGACCCCATTCCAAAACTACCACTGCAGGGTTTTTTTTTTTCAAATCCGAGACTGCGTCCATTTTGCGTCCCGTTTAAAAAAATTGCGTCCCACACAATGACAGTGCGTCCAGGTGGTACCGTAAAAATCTTGTGTTTCTATCGGTGCATACACTACGTTATTAACGTCACTGACATTTTAGGTGACATCACCGAAGTTGGGTGCCCAGAAAAAAGGGGGGAATTGAATGACTTCGATTTTCTGTTATAGGTTAAATTGCATTTTTTGTAATTTTAACCAGTGGATTTAGTGGTCAACCAGGATTTAGTGGATTTAACCAGTGGTCAAAAAACGTAGAAGTGTCTGGCTTCTGGGGGCTGCCGCCCCCAGATTCCCGCACCAGTAAATTTGTATTGTATTGTAGTTTATTCTAATGGCCGGTTGGGGGGGGGGGGGGGGCGCGCCCCCCTCCCCGAAAGAAATTCCTGGATCCGCCACTGCAGTATTGTAATATGTTACGGACCCTAAATTCACAAGAAATATTTTTTCTAAAATAAGACAGCTACGAACTATATATACTTTATATACAGTGGCATATCCAGAAAAAATTTCGGGTGGGAATGAATGTTCAATATTTTGTAATGGATTAAAATGCACTTTTTAGCAGAAAGACAAGGAACACCAAGCCACAGAATTGCAGGGGTCTGGGGGCGGCAGCCCCCAGAAAAAAATTTGGGGAATTTTTTTATTTTTAGGCCAAATTAGGTCAATTGGAGACGTATCGGAAATTTTTTCCGGTCGGACCCAAACAACCAAAGGGGGGACCCTTGTGTACAATATCAGTCGGAAAAAATTTCGGGGGGGGAATTCCCCCCATTCCCCCCCTGGCTACGCCCGTGGTTGCAGGGGTCTGGGGGCGGCAGCCCCCCGAAAAAAATTGGTGACTTTGAAATGTAGTATAATATACTCGTGTAGACATGCAAATGCAACATGATGTACTCGTGTATACATGTATAGGTTTTGGCGAAAGATAATAACAAGAAATAGTAAGCCACAGTTGCGGGGGTCTGGGGGCGGCAGCCCCCAGAAAAAAATTGGGGGAAATTTTTTATTTTTAGGCCAAATTCGGTCAATTGGAAACGTATCGGAAATTTTTTCTGCATCCGCAGCTGAAAAAGATTAGGCCAGCTGGCCTCAATCGCTGAAAATATTTAGGCCGATCCGGAAAAATTTAGGCCATGGCCTTAGCTATGGCCTAAAAAACCCAGGATGAAAAATAACAGCAATGAATAGTAACCCACAGAGTTGCAGATGTCTGGCGCGGCAGCCCCCAAGACAACTTGTTCGAGAATTTTTTATTTTAGGCCAAATTTGGTCAATTGGAGACCTATCGGAAATTTTTTCTAGCCGGCCATAAAAACCAAAGGGGGTCTGGCGGTGTCGAAAAACCTAGTAGCTACTCCAAAAGACTCAATATGTTACTGCAGCCTACAGAAGAAATTTGGAAAATTTTTAGATTTTAAGGTCAAATTTGGTCAATTGAGACGTATATATTGGAATTTTCGTACGATTCGGGCCACCAGCAGCTGCACATGGACTTTATACTGGGGTTTTTTAGTCAGAATTCCAAAAAAATCACTGCGTCCCGTTTGCGTCCCGCTAAAACAATTTGCGTCCAGCTGAATGTCATTGCGTCTGGACGCACTGTGGGACGCAAAAAAAAAACCATGTAACCACTGGACTAAATGGACTTGACATGCACGCTTAACATTAGCGTGCATAGTTAAGTCCGTTTAGTCCGATTAAAAAGCAGCGCGCTAGAAGTTAAGTCCGTTTAATCCGGAGGTTTTGGAATGGCATTTTTAAGCTTAATTTTTAAACCGTTTAGTCCGATTATAATTAACCTTTTAATCCGGTAAAGGAATAGGCCCTAAGCCAAAGAGTTGCAGGGGTCTGGGGGCAGCAGCCCCCATAAAAAATGGGGAAAATTTTTAGGCCGAATTTGGTCAACTGGAGAAATATCGGAATTTTTTTTCCAGCCGGACCATGAAAACCAAAGGAGGGGACCATTGTGTAAAATTTCAGTCGGAAAAAATTTCGGGGGGGGGGGGCAATTCCTCTCATTCCCTCCACCCCTGGTGTTTATTACCTACCCTCGAAGTCGGTTACTTTTGCCCAAAAAAATTCTTTTAAATAATTTTTGCACAATGTTGTCAGGCGACGCAAAAAATTTTGACAAAAAGTCTGCTGAACGGACATATACATACAATTTATTATGAATCGACCCTAATACCCACCTGTCCAGGGGGCACGGCAGGGTCGTTAATGGTCACGAAATAAGCCGGAATACGATGGCCCCACCAAAGCTGTCGAGAAATGCACCAGTCTCTAAAAAATAAAAAAGAAAAAATGTCCTGGCAGACGCAGAGCAGGAAAAAATCGCACACCGATTTGAAACAAGTCTGTAAAAAATGAATTATAATTAATTAATAAAACTTAGGACCGAGTAGTATGTTTCTTCGAATACCAAATTTTCTGCACCACAAAATCGAAAAATCGAGGATACGGTTTAGGGTTCCAAAAATCAGCGCGAAGTGGTTAACAATCGAATTCTATTTCGAAAATTTTGCATGAATTAAATTATTTTTAGTCGATCAAGGGAGGGAATCATTAGAATCATCAAACTAAATGTATTTGACTAAGTCCGTTAATTTCACCTAATATTTTAAGCGGAGTGGCTCAGTGGCAGTGTGTCCTACTGGGGATCGAAAGATCTCCGGTTCGAATCCTCCCTGAGCTACAATGAAGCAAGGCCCACCCAGCCTTTCATGCACTATATTCATCGGCTACATGGGAACCAGGAATAATCCTGGGGAGGCTAGTGCAATGGGCAGAACATTTGTAGTTGCCTAAGCGGGTTCCCGTCTGAACCACCCCAAAAAAGTACCTATCCCAATTTAAGCTCTTTACTTACCTAATATTTTCCATCCAACTATTCCAAGTTTTGATATGCATTTCGGGAATAATCTTCAGGTGCCCTTCTGCCACGGCAGTCACTGCGTCTTGTGCCATGCCCTGGCATTTCACGTACCACTGAGCTTTCAGTAGAGGCTCTATGACATCCTTCGAACGACTGAAATTAGACAAATAAATAAACTAAAAAACAGACAAAACTAAAGTATGACCGGAAAAACATAAATACTGTTGAATATTGTGGAGAAAACCAGGTGGAGTGACTTTAGCTGGAATATCCATTTCTTGTGAACAAACATGTGTTGAAGATAGATAGGCTTTGACAAGCAAGTTTTCGGTTTAGGCTTAAGCCCGGTTCATACTCGTCCTTGTCCTTGTCCTTATCGTTTTGTCCTTAAGCTATTCCAAGAAAACTGTCTGGCCAAATAAGCCAACTTTTCGCATGAACAAAGTTGGAGTCATTTGCAGATCGTATGCAAAAAATTTGCCAGAACGCTTGAGTCAATTATTCACAGTAGCTGACCAAAATTTGTCCTTGTCCCTGTCCCGGTGTCCTTAAGGACAAGCATGAACCGGGCTTTAGGCTTAGGCCTTAGACAAGCAAAATACGTACAAAACCGCTGACGCTCGTGTCCCTAAAACGACATTATTTTGTACTGGCTTATTCGCAAGATCAAGACGCACGTGATTTTAGCGGCGTCATTTTAGCAGTGAATGATAATGATGATAACTTAATAACTCATTAATAAACAAAATCAAAGCAAATAAACAAAAATAAAATAAAAAATAAATAACCTGCAAATGGGCACAACCATGGCGTTGTCTGCCACATCGCGGAACAAATTTTTGGCCTTCAGTGCCTCCAGAACGGCTTTGCGAGCATCAAATCTTTTCATTCCCTGAAAAGTAAAAAATTTACTCTACTCATACATGTAGTTGGGGGGATGGGGGGAAAGACCACCCCCCCCCCAAAAAAAAAATCCGGTCCCGCGGGGGGGAAGGAGGATCCCGCCAGGAGGAAAATAGGTGGGAGGGTCCCGGCGAGAGTAAAATTTTGGGCAAAATTTGAAAAAATCGGCATTTTTTTGTGAAATTTAGGCTATTTTTACCAAAATTTTTGCCAAAGTGTCAAAATCGGCATTTTTTGGTCAAATGAGCTAAAAATTGCCTCATTTTTGGGAGGAAGGGGGTCAAAAATCAGTTGACGCAGGGGAGGGGGGGGTCAAAAATCAGTTGACGCAGGGGAGGGGGGGGTCAAAAATGAGTTGACGCGGGGGAGGGGGGGTCCCACCGAGGGGGGAGGGGTACCCAAAATTTTGGTGCTGTTACATGTATGACTCTACTCTTGCTTGGGGACCATTCAAATTACTACAGCTCTATGTCCGTTCACCCCATTCAATATGTGTGAGGGGTCGGGGGGGGGGGAACCTCCCCCCCTAAAAAATTGAGCAAAAAGCCCTAAAAAATCTGAGCAAAAGTGAGTAGATGGTACTGATATCGAAAGTTGTGGAAAATTTCGTGTCTTTTTGATTGATCCGGAAAAGTCTGAGTAAAACTGGGTACGGTGGCAGTTGTTTCAATATTTTTCAGTCGCAAAATCTGGAGTATTTTGATTGACCGAGAGGGAGGGTATCAAAAATTTGAACGGAGAACCCCTACTAAACTTTTAATCCCCTTACATGTATGGTTCAGCCGATGGATAAAGGAATAGAGGTAAAACTAAGCATGGTTCGCAAAAATCTAAGCAATTAATAAATACATAATATAAATGAGTCATATTATCTCATTGGCCAGTTGTAATCAACCCTGCATTTTGATTGGTAGCTTAAAACTTAAAAAAAACATTCATAACATTCACAATCTCAATTTCTCAATCTCTTTAGCACAGTTTTAGATACTGAGATTTGGCCACTACACTTTCTGAATTGACAAACATTAGACCAGCCATTTAAGTTAAACTGGTTAATCTAATCCAGCTAATCCTAATCTAATCCAAACCCACCGCGAATTCGCCGCCTGCGCTGGTCACCAGTCCATCATCCCCGATACAGATGATGAATGGCAGATTGTGTTTCTTGCCCACTTCATAATCTTGGTGGTCGTGAGCCGGGGTGATTTTGACGGCGCCTAAAAAATACGAGCAGAATGTGTCATAACGATGTTCTATTTTGCCCCATCAAATAAGGCTTAGACCAAGTAACAGTCAAGGGGAAGGGATGGGTAAATTAATACTCCCTCCCCCTGAAAAATTTTCGCCTGAAATGTTACACAAAAATTTTATGCCTGGTTTTCACAAACCGGTCAGACAAAATTTCTGAAGTCTAATAATTTACCAAAATTCGGCTTAAAAACTAAAACTTTCAGTTACTAGTGCAATCCAAGACTCGTGAGGCCCCAACGCTAACATTTTTACCAATTATCGCATAGTTTCTGGCCATCACAAGTCGAGGCAGCTATAGGGGAGGGGAATTGCCCCAATCCAAAATATGGGGTCTCCCATTCTATTCCAAAAAAATCTCCAAAGTCCCCCAATTTTGTACCAAAAATCACCCCTTCCCTTATCATTATCATCTGTGGGGCCTGGCGGAGCGAATCCATATAGCCGAACTAAGGGACGCCCAGTACCCTGCAGTAAGTCCACAACCACTCCCCTTTGGGATCCCCAAAATCCCCCAATTTTGTGAATTCTTACAATGGGTGAGCGGAAGATCTTTTGTACCTGTGGTAGTGTGGTATGACAGTTGTGACGGTTGCACATTTTCATGTTTGTCATAGTTGCCCTTTAGATTAGGCTTCAGGCTCAGGCTTAGGACTTAGGCTACTTCTTTTTCTTCTCTGATCACCCAGTTTAAGATACCCCAAATTATTTAGCCACCAATCTCTCCCCATCCCTCACCGGTTCCAAAGCTCATGTCCACAAATTCGTCGGTGATAATGGGTAGTTTTCGATCAGAGAAGGGATGGAGACAGTATTTGCCGTGCAAGTGTCGGTATCGGTCGTCGGCGGGGTGGACAGCCACGGCTGTATCGCCTAGCATCGTTTCAATACGAGTCGTCGCCACCACTATTTCTTCTTCTGCAAAAAGGAGATGAAAGGAATTAAGGGGATAAAAGAAGCTCTAAAGGATTAATGGGATTAAATAAGGTCTAAGGATTAAGGAGGTCTAAGAGTTAAATAGATAAAAAGAGTTCTAAGGGATTAAGGAGTCTCTAACGGACTAAGGGGATCAAAGGAGGTCAAAGGGATTAACGAGGTCTAAAGGATCAAGGGGATTAAGGAGGTCTAACAGATTACGGGGAGTGAAAGAGGTCTAAGGAATTAAGGAGGTCTAAACGATTAATGGGATTAAACGAGGTCTAAATGATTAGGAGATTAAGGAGGTATAAAGGGTTGAGGTAATTAAGGAGCTTAGTGAAGTAGATTTGACTAAAATACTCAGGCAGAGTCAAAACAATATAATTGCCAGAATTTGCCCCCCACACAACAAAAAAGCTATTTTCGCAGCTACCCAGATATTCTCTCCACTTGAGTCCAGTCAAACTAGTTCAAACTAGACGCACTATTCTTGTAATTTTAGGACCAGTAAATACGACAAGAAGAAGGTAATATTATGAATAATTACCAGAATCTTCAATCTGATATGCAAATGAGACGAGAACGCCAAATTCAACCGGATGCTCGTAGTTGGGCACTCGCAATAGGGTGCGACCAGTCAGCTCTTTTTTGTCGACCTGAGGAAAAAAAGATTGAAATAAATAAATAAAGAGGAAAAATGATTGAAATTATAATATAAAACAAATAATTAAATGAAAAATTAAAAAAAGAAAAATATTGTCATCAGTCAAAGTTATGAAACCAACCTCCACTCTTCTGCGACCGATTCTGAACCACGATAATCTCTAATTCTAATCATACCAAAATGACTGTATGTGCCTGACCCAATTTCCCTCTAAAATCTCTGCCTAATTAAAAAACTTTAAATCTGCAAACAAACCGCCACCCTCCTAACTCGGTATGAGGGAGGGGGGTCAAAAACTGATAATTGATAGGCAAACATACCTCAATATCGGACAAAAAATACCTCAATATCGGACAAAAACTACCCCAATATCAAACAAAAAATACTTCAATATCAGACAAAAATACCTCAATATCGGACAAAAAATACCTCAATATCGGACAAAAAATACCTCAATATCGGACAAAAAATACCTCAATATCGGACAAAAAATACTTCAATATCAGACAAAAAATACCTCAATATCGGACAAAACTACCTCAATATCGGACAAAAAATACCTCAATATCGGACAAAAAATACCTCAATATCAGACAAAAATACATCAATATCGGACAAAAAATACCTCAATATCGGACAAAAATACGTAAATACTTGACAAAACTACCTCAATATCGGACAACAAATACCTCAATATCAGAGATGGCGGATCGAAGGGCACAGGACCAGTTGACCAGGCGAGTACTGCGATAGATCAGCCCGTCCTCGTGCAAACGCACAAACGCCTCCACAACGGCTCGGCTTAGTTTCTGAAATCAAGCTTTAGAAACGAAACCAGTTGATGTAATGTTTCAAAGGGGCTGTTCACAAATTCGGATTAACTGGATTAAATTAACAGAATTAACTGGAATGACTCAACAGGGAAGCATGAAACCGTTTTCAAAATAAACACAGTTGCTCCTCTGTGTTAATTGCATAAACGTGCAAATTCTTGAAAAAATACTCAAATGTGTCGAGTTATTGTAGTTAATTCAGTTAATCTCATCCCCTTAATCTGAATTTGTAAACACCCTTAAAGAAAATATAAGACAAAACCAGCCTGGCATATTCTTAGTGAGGGGGCTGGGGGGGGGGTCGTCCCCCCCCCATTGGTCCGGAGCCCTCCCCCTATTTCAGATGGGGTGCCCCCCCCCCATAGCCTGAAATTGTTTTCCAAAGGAAGTTTCTGCGACTTTTTAGCAGTAGCGATGTCGCCTTGGTAGGGTTTTCTGGTCCTTTTTCGTTAAACTTGGTAACAGTGTAGCTATTATAACGTATAAAAGCGTAACATTCAAAGCATAAGACCCATTTTTTCACCTAAAAATAGAGTTTTATCGTGAATTTGGTGCGCCCCCCCATTTTGGTCGCCGCCCCCCTCATCCATGGGGGTGGCTGCCCCTCCCCCCATCGCGCCCCCGCCCATCAGCCAGCTGATTAAATGCTTCAAGGAAAATATAAATAAGCACAAGAATGAATATGCGTTAAGTAATGTAACCAAATTAAGATTGGTGAGCACTGCAGCTGCTTTCATTATTTTGTGTTGTAACATTTGAAACAGTTTTTTGCTCATTTACTAACATTTCAAGCAGCTTTTTCAAGCTGGATTAGTAGGACTAAAATTATGCTAGTTTTCTAGAAGTCGGACAAAAATAAACACTCCTCTATTCCCAGTCGGACTAAATTGAACCAGTTTAATCCCAGTCGGACTACAATAAACTCGTTTAATCCGGCAAAGGACTTACAGGCTCCATTGTAAAGCAGGCTCGGTCCCAATCCATCGATCCGCCCAAAGCTCTCATCTGCTCGTATATCACATGACCTTTGCTAAAATAAAAAACAAACATTCATTGGATTAAGCGGATTAAATTTAAATTAGGTTTAATTCTAATCTGCCAAACTCAAGTCTGACCGAAAAATTGCTGAACCCTGAGACAAAACAGATAGCTTAGGGCCAATTCCTAAAATGGATTAAACGGATTAGATTAAAATTTGTTTTGCCAATAACTGATGACAAAAGTTTATGAATTCATATGAAATTCGCGATAGCAAAAAATTGTAGCACCTCCCGCTTGTGCACGGGAGGTGCTACAATTTTTTGCTAAGTCTACCTCAAGTTATTAGGCACAAAAAATTCAATCTAATCCGTTTAATCCATCTTAGGAATTGGACCTTAGATAGATAGTTTTGGCGTAAAAATTGACGATTTTAGAAAATTTTAGCCATAATTTAGGTAAAGTTTACATAAATTTCATAGAAATGCCATATTTAAAAGAAAATTTTACAGAATTTTCTTGCCCCTGCAGCGACGCTCTAATTTTGCTCGGCCTTGTTCCAAAATAAAAAATTTGATGGGTCCCGGACCCCCCCTGTGTTAAACTGAGGAGCATACTGTAGCACTACACTGTCAAAAATCTAATTATTGTAAAAACTAAAAACTAGAGTTTTCACAATTTTCACAAGCCCGGCCCACAATTGCTATGACATGGCCCGGCCCGCGAAATTGCAAGCCTGTAATTTCCACCGGCCCGAGGGCCGGCTGCGGGCCGAGCCGCGGGCCGACTGCGGGCCGGGCAGCATTGATATTGATTTTTGTCACGCCGCTCAGGCTGCTTGCTATATGTACAGTTTACACTTGTGAAATGTTACACCAAATGCGCGCATACGATTATGCTGTGCGTCTGTTGCACTCTCGATTAAAATGCAGCCGTATGTCCGTTCAGCCGACAAATTTACAAAAAAACCACGTCACTTTACAAAAAAACCACGCCCGCGGCCCGGCTCGCAGCCCGGCCCGCGAGTAATAGGCCCGACCCGGCCCGCGAAATGTTTGTAGTGAAAGAAGTCTACTAAAAACAAAGCCGCACCTTTCCTTCCACTTCCAGACTTCTTTGACGAATTGCTCGCGACCCAGATCGTGCCGACTCTTGCCCTGCTCGCGCCACAGTTTCTTCTCCACCACCACCTGCGTGGCAATGCCGGCGTGGTCGCAGCCCGGGTTCCAAAGGGTCGTCCGACCGCACATACGATGCCTGAAACCAAAAAGGACTAGAGCCAATAATTGTACTCATGCATGTCACGGGGTCAAAGTTTTTTGGGAGGGGGGAACTAACCGCCCAAATTTAGGGGACCCTCCCCCCTGATCGACCAAAAAGACCCTAAATTTCGCACAATTATGTAAAATTTTCGCAAAAAGGGGCCATTTTTACTGAATTTTTCCCAAATTTTCAAGACCCTCCCCCCCGGGCCCTCGATCTGGGGAGGGTTTCCCCCGTCCCACCCCCTCATACATGTAATATGGTCGTACTTCTGAACAACCATTATTCGAGACATTTTTGGCCTCGATTCGTTTTCTAAAATGAATTTAATGCATCAGATTGAAATTAGTTTTGCAAAAAATTATAATATAATTAACAGTCCACACCAGAACGAAATTTTTGTCAAGTCAATATGTACACACCGCCCCCTCCCCTTCTTGGTTAACAACGAACCTGTCGAATTCCCCCCCCCCCGACATTGTATGTCTGATATGTTCCTATTCCCTAAACAAGTATATAAAATACATATACTAACTCTTTTAGCACGAAACCCTTTTTTTACAAAAAAACTGACCATCTAGTGATGGCATCTTCGATGGCAATGGTGAGAGCATGCCCCAAATGCAGTGTCCCGGTGACATTGGGTGGTGGAATTACCAGCATAAATTTGCCATACGGATTCGGAGCCGAGACATAGCCACGCTAGAACATCAAACAACCGCACAGCTTACTATTACAGTACCGTGCGTAGAAAAGTTCTCTATTCGTACGGCGCACGACGAGCTTCATCCTTCGCGAAAAGTGACCAAATTTCGCCAGACTGACCAGTATTGGCCGAAAAGTAACGAACAACAACAACTTTATTTTTTCACTTTTACGTTTACTGCACTTGACCTAGATTCTTCTTATGTCTTTAGCTTTAGATTCGGTTTACGGCGTTCTTTTTGAATGAAAAAGAACATCGTAATGAAAAATTCTATGTGTGCGATCGCCGATCACTGTTCGACAAAATCGACATAGACTGGGTTTAAGTTGAACACATTCTGTGAATCCCACCCAATGACTTGAACTAACTCAGTGGCTTGATTATAACGTCTACATTTCAGTAGATCAGTATACACAAGAACTACACGGATTAAAGAAAACAATAATTATTTTGTCCTATTTTAGGTTGGTATGTCCGTTATCTCAATAAATGACCTATCCAATACCCAACAAAGTTAAATCAGCTTCGTTCAAGTATATAAACAATGCACTAAAAGTTTCAAGCCTGGTTCATACTCGTCCTCTGCCCTACCGTTTAGTCGTAAGTAGTATTAGAAAAACTACTCAGCCTAATATTTGAATGATTACGTCAACTTAAGGGGGTAGTGTCGCGAAAGCAGTCGATTTTGCGCGACTGTAGAACTTTTTTAGTGAATATAAGACAATGTTCTTTATATATTCTGAAAATATGTGTCAAAGCAAATCTTTTCGCCAAGTTTCAGCGAAATTGATGCAGCATCCAGTTAGCAGTGAAGTAGCAAAGTCGGAAAAATGACGTTTTGAAAACCTATTCACATTCGATAATTTCGTCACAATTATAAACTTTTTTGTTTAAATTCTTTACACAGACTAAAAGCACATATGCTCTAGTTTATGCACACAAAATTTAGTGCAAATTGCTTGAGTGGTTGTGGAGTAATACCTGTTTGAACTGTGAACCTGTGCGTAAACTGTGAAGTACTCACAGCAATAATGATAAATTGTGAAAAATTTAAACGCTTATTTTAAAATCAAAAGAAAAACGAACCTTTATTTTTTATTCTTCTTATTGGTCGCAAAAAATTTCGCGTCAAAACATTATATGTACTTCACAAGCTGGCCAATCTGATATCTGGCTTGATTTTTTGAACTTTCATGTCCCTATTATGTGATGTCTGGCTTACAAATGGTGATTGGTTCAAAACATCGGTAGATATTGGTAGTCTAGTGTCTGGCAGTATTTATTTGACACCATATAGCATTTTACTAGTTTGTCAGTGAACGTACAATTTGAAAACAAAAAGCACTATTTTTGCAACTAATGAGCAAAACTGCTTTGGCGACACTACCCCCTTAAAACGTCAGCAGCGAAGCGAAATTTGTCCTTGATTCTGTCCCCTTAAAGCATAGTTCATACTTGTCCGTAAGGACACAGGGACAGGGACAAAGACAAATTTTGGACAACTGCTGTGAGGAAATGATACAAGCCTTTCGGCTAATTCTCTGCATACGATCTGCGAGTGAGACCAGCTATATTCATGCGAAAGTTAGCTTATTTGGCCGGGAAGTTTTCTTGGAATCGCTTAAGGACAAAACGATAGAGACAAGGACAAGGACGAGCATGAACCGGGCCTTAGGACATAATGAACACAGATATACATGGGTGTCTTTGCCCCGCCCCCCCTAGAACTGAGATATCGGGACAAGCCCCCCCCCATCAGATTTGACCCATCGGGACAAGCCCCCCTGCTTAATGCTCAAAAAAAGGTGCCGGAAAATTAAAAAACCACCCCAGATTAGATTAGATTCAGATTTTTGGTAAAAAACTACGATTAAACGTAGCCCGCTAAATTTCGATAGTATCAGATGCATTATGGGTATGGGATTATCTTGAAGCCGGCCTACTTCCCGAAACACTGTTTTAAATCCGCTTAATTCACCCTCAATTTATTTACTCCATATTCAGGCTTGAAAAATCCTTGTTTCTCCCACCAAGAGTACCAAGCAGCTTCCACGAACTTGGGGCTATACGAGGCAGGAAAAGGAATTGAGACATCTGAAAAACAGACACTGAAAAAAACAACAAATAACAACAAAACACGACTAATTATTCTAAACCAACTATTATCGTTATACGAATGCTCATTGAATAACGAATGAATAAATCAGGACCGGTTCTAAGATGTCCAAAACTGGAGGGCTGTCATCATACATGGGCGTGGGGGTGGGTTTGGGGGGGTTTTCACTAGGGATGGAAGTCTCGGTCTCGGTCTCGGTCTCGGTCTCGGTCAAAACCCGAGACTAGCCCAGTCTCGGTCTCGGTCTCGGTCTCGGTCTCGGTAGTCGAAAAGTCTCGGTTTGTACCCGGTCTCGGTTTTTCAAATGTGTGAAAAATTTTCCTGTGGTCCCCCCTTTGATTTATATTTTTCTCAGAAAAATTTTGTCGAAAGTTATCATTTCACCAAAATTTCACACCAAACAGTGAGATTCTGTCAATTTTTTCCAAAGACAACTTTACCGTGGTTGTTTAGTTTATCAGTAACCACAGTACACACACAAAAAGTTTATGTTTGTGTTAGGTTTCTTACTTAAGCATGTCTGTGTGATTATTATTATATTTTAGTCTTTAGTAATAGTATTTGGCTGGTCAAATTTTTTATGCCAGGTGGTGGCTTCACATATGTAGTTAACTGTAAATTCCAATCAGTATGAGTTTAGCAAAGATCAAAAAAAAATCTGTGAAAGTATATACAACTAAACGCACTACTCAGAACCATGTGGGGACATGTAATTCGGGAGATGAGAAGGGAAGACTCTACTCCAAACTAAAATTTAGTTCCAGAGGATTGAGACGGCCCCACTCAAAGGGGGGTCACGCCGAAGGCAAAGAATGAAAGCGCGTCACGGCGCGCAGGTCTAATTTTTAAGCCAAAACCCTTTCTATCTTGGGCATACATGTACACGAGGTCTCGGTCTGGGGGGGGGGCTTGTCCCAGAATTTTTGAAATTTTAGGGGGGCTTGTCCCGAGTTTTTGGCAGCTTGAGCTGAACAAAAACGCAAAAATTTCAAATTTTTGCCGAAAAAAGGGAAATTTTCGGCAAAATTTGGCCATTTTTTCGCTTTTTGCTTTTTTTGAAGCATTTTGCTGCGATCTGGGGCAATTTTTGAGTGTTTGGGCACCTTTCTTGGAAGGGGGCTTGTCCCGGTGGGTAAATCTGAGGGGGGGCTTGTCCCATGAATCTCAAATCTGGGAGGGGCTTCCCCCCCCAGACCCCCCATGTACATCTGTGATCTTGGGTGTATTTTAGCACCATTGGTAATTCCAATACAATCAGAGCGATTTTTAACTAAATTCGAGCAAAACAGTGTCAAAAATTTCTATTTTCTGGTGAGAACAAGGACAAATTGCGTCTGTTTTTGGACAGAGGTCAAAATCTCACAATATTCAAGAAGACATGGTCCAACACAAAAAGGGGAAAGAACCAGGAATGTAACCAATATTGTCGTGATGTAGCTGTTAGTTATATATACATAATTTAACGTAAAAACTTGTAAAAAGTCATCAAATCAGTAGGTGAAAAAATGGCAAAAAATGACCCAAAGTCTCGGTTTTGGCGGTCTCGGAATTTGGTCTCGGTCTCGGTAGTCTCGGTTTCGTGGTCTCGGTCTCGGTCTCGGAAAAAAAACCGAGACTTCCATCCCTAGTTTTCACCCCCCCCCCCCCCCCAGAAGGCAACCTCACCCCCCCCCCCAGACTGCTGGACGGTGGCTCACGAAAGCAGCAGGACAGCTGCTCCGCACCCCCCCCCCCCGGTGGCTGGCTCACCCCCCCCCCCAGAATTGGCCAGCTGCCCACGTATGGCTGTCATCCTTCGTCATGCAGTACAGCAGCACACACCAGCAACCCAAAAAGAAGGTACCAAAAAACTGGCCAAAATGGGCAATATTGATAATAAAAAAATTTCTATTTCGCAACTTTTTTACACTTTAGCAAAAATTAGGGTATTTTTAGTCGATCAGGGGGGAGGCTCCCACAAATTATGGCCGAAGAGGCCCCCCAAAAACTTAGAACCCACTATATGTCTATTAAAAAACTTAAAAACACGCGCATACGCGAAAGCTGCCATCCTTCGTCATGCACCGCCAGTGACCCACCAGCAACGTATGACTACAGAGCAGCTAACGCGCTACACGCGAATTTTAATTTTCAGAAAAGCGACCTAACCCATTGCTTGAACTGAAACCAAAAATACGCACATACGCGAAAGCTGGCATCCTTCGTCATGCACCGCCAGTGACCCACCAGCAACGCATGACTACGGAGCAGCTAACGCGCTACACGCGAATTCTTATTTTCAGAAAAGCGACCTAACCCATTGCTTGAAGTTCGAACTGAAACCAAAAATACGCACATACACGAAAGCTGTCATCCTTCGTCATGCACCGCCAGTGACCCACCAGCAACGCATGACTACAGAGCAGCTAACGCGCGACACGCGAATTCTGATTTTCAGAAAAGCGACCCAACCCATTGCTTGAACTGAAACCAAAAATACGCACATACGCGAAAGCTGTCATCCTTCGTCATGCACCGCCAGTGACCCACCAGCAACGCATGACTACAGAGCAGCTAACGCGCTACACGTGAATTCTGATTTTCAGAAAAGCGACCCAACCCATTGCTTGAACTGAAACCAAAAATACGCACATACGCGAAAGCTGTCATCCTTCGTCATGCACCGCCAGTGACCCACCAGCAACGCATGACTACAGAGCAGCTAACGCGCGACACGCGAATTCTGATTTTCAGAAAAGCGACCTAACCCATTGCTTGAAGTTTGAACTGAAACCAAAAATACGCACATACACGAAAGCTGTCATCCTTCGTCATGCACCGCCAGTGACCCACCAGCAACGCATGACTACAGAGCAGCTAACGCGCTACATGCGAATTCAGATTTTCAGAAAAGCGACCCAACCCATTGCTTGAACTGAAACCAAAAATACGCACATACGCGAAAGCTGTCATCCTTCGTCATGCACCGCCAGTGACCCACCAGCAACGCATGACTACAGAGCAGCTAACGCGCGACACGCGAATTCTGATTTTCAGAAAAGCGACCTAACCCATTGCTTGAAGTTTGAACTGAAACCAAAAATACGCACATACACGAAAGCTGTCATCCTTCGTCATGCACCGCCAGTGACCCACCAGCAACGCATGACTACGGAGCAACTAACGCGCTACACGCGAATTTTGATTTTCAGAAAAGCGACCTAACCCATTGCTTGAACTGAAACCAAAAATACGCACATACGCGAAAGCTAGCATCCTTCGTCATGCACCGCCAGTGACCCACCAGCAACGCATGACTACAGAGCAGCTAACGCGCTACACGCGAATTCTGATTTTCAGAAAAGCGACCTAACCCATTGCTTGAAGTTTGAACTGAAACCAAAAATACGCACATACACGAAAGCTGTCATCCTTCGTCATGCACCGCCAGTGACCCACCAGCAACGCATGACTACAGAGCAGCTAACGCGCTACATGCGAATTCAGATTTTCAGAAAAGCGACCCAACCCATTGCTTGAACTGAAACCAAAAATACGCACATACGCGAAAGCTGTCATCCTTCGTCATGCACCGCCAGTGACCCACCAGCAACGCATGACTACGGAGCAACTAACGCGCTACACGCGAATTTTGATTTTCAGAAAAGCGACCTAACCCATTGCTTGAACTGAAACCAAAAATACGCACATACGCGAAAGCTAGCATCCTTCGTCATGCACCGCCAGTGACCCACCAGCAACGCATGACTACAGAGCAGCTAACGCGCTACACGCGAATTCTGATTTTCAGAAAAGCAACCCAACCCAATGCTTGAACTGAAACCAAAAATACGCACATACGCGAAAGCTGTCATCCTTCGTCATTCACCACCAGTGACCCACCAGCAACGCTTGACTACAGAGCAGCTAACGCGCTACACGCGAATTCTGATTTTCAGAAAAGCGACCTAACCCATTGCTTGGAGTTTGAACTGAAACCAAAAATACGCACATACACGAAAGCTGTCATCCTTCGTCATGCACCGCCAGTGACCCACGAGCAACGCATGACTACAGAGCAGCTAACGCGCTACACGCGAATTCTTATTTTCAGAAAAGCGATCCAACCCATTGCTTGAACTGAAACCAAAAATACGCACATACGCGAAAGCTGTCATCCTTCGTCATGCACCGCCAGTGACCCACCAGCAACGCATGACTACAGAGCAGCTAACGCGCGACACGCGAATTCTGATTTTCAGAAAAGCGACCCAACCCATTGCTTGAACTGAAACCAAAAATACGCACATACGCGAAAGCTGTCATCCTTCGTCATGCACCGCCAGTGACCCACCAGCAACGCATGACTACAGAGCAGCTAACGCGCTACACGCGAATTCTGATTTTCAGAAAAGCGACCCAACCAATTGCTTGAACTGAAACCAAAAATACGCACATACGCGAAAGCTGTCATCCTTCGTCATGCACCGCCAGTGACCCACCAGCAACGCATGACTACAGAGCAGCTGACGCGCGACACGCGAATTCTGATTTTCAGAAAAGCGACCTAACCCATTGCTTGAAGTTTGAACTGAAACCAAAAAAACGCACATACAGGAAAGCTGTCATCCTTCGTCATGCACCGCCAGTGACCCACCAGCAACGCATGACTACAGAGCAGCTAACGCGCTACACGCGAATTCTTATTTTCAGAAAAGCGATCCAACCCATTGCTTGAACTGAAACCAAAAATACGCACATACGCGAAAGCTGTCATCCTTCGTCATGCACCGCCAGTGACCCACCAGCAACGCATGACTACAGAGCAGCTAACGCGCGACACGCGAATTCTGATTTTCAGAAAAGCGACCCAACCCATTGCTTGAACTGAAACCAAAAATACGCACATACGCGAAAGCTGTCATCCTTCGTCATGCACCGCCAGTGACCCACCAGCAACGCATGACTACAGAGCAGCTAACGCGCTACACGCGAATTCTGATTTTCAGAAAAGCGACCCAATCAATTCTTGAACTGAAACCAAAAACACGCACATACGCGAAAGCTGTCATCCTTCGTCATGCACCGCCAGTGACCCACCAGCAACGCATGACTACAGAGCAAGTAACGCGCTAGACACGAATTCTGATTTTCAGAAAAGCGACCTAACCCATTGCTTGAACTGACTCAAAAAATACGCACATACACGAAAGCTGTCATCCTTCGTCATTCACCGCCAGTGACCCACCAGCAACGCTTGACTACAGAGCAGCTAACGCGCTACACGCGAATTCTGATTTTCAGAAAAGCGACCTAACCCATTGCTTAAAGTTTGAACTGAAACCAAAAATACGCACATACACGACAGCTGTCATCCTTCGTCATGCACCGCCAGTGACCCACCAGCAACGCATGACTACAGAGCAACTAACGCGCTACACGCGAATTCTTATTTTCAGAAAGGTGACCCAACCCATCGCTTGAACTAAAACCAAAAATACGCACATACGCGAAAGCTGTCATCCTTCGCCATGCACCGCCAGTGACCCACCAGCAACGCATGACTACAGAGCAGCTATCGCGCGACACGCGAATTCTGATTTTCAGATAAGCGACCCAACCCATTGCTTGAACTGAAACCAAAAACACGCACATACGCGAAAGCTGTCATCCTTCGTCATGCACCGCCAGTGACCCACCAGCAACGCATGACTACAGAGCAAGTAACGCGCTAGACACGAATTCTGATTTTCAGAAAAGCGACCTAACCCATTGCTTGAACTGACTCAAAAAATACGCACATACACGAAAGCTGTCATCCTTCGTCATGTACCGCCAGTGACCCACCAGCAACGCATGGCTACAGAGCAACTAACGCGCTACACGCGAATTCTGATTTTCAGAAAAGCGACCTAACCCATTGCTTGGAGTTTGAACTGAAACCAAAAATACGCACATACACGAAAGCTGTCATCCTTCGTCATGCACCGCCAGTGACCCACCAGCAACGCATGACTACAGAGCAGCTAACGCGCTACACGCGAATTCTTATTTTCAGAAAAGCGATCCAACCCATTGCTTGAACTGAAACCAAAAATACGCACATACGCGAAAGCTGTCATCCTTCGTCATGCACCGCCAGTGACCCACCAGCAACGCATGACTACAGAGCAGCTAACGCGCGACACGCGAATTCTGATTTTCAGAAAAGCGACCCAACCCATTGCTTGAACTGAAACCAAAAATACGCACATACGCGAAAGCTGTCATCCTTCGTCATGCACCGCCAGTGACCCACCAGCAACGCATGACTACAGAGCAGCTAACGCGCTACACGCGAATTCTGATTTTCAGAAAAGCGACCCAACCCATTGCTTGAACTGAAACCAAAAATACGCACATACGCGAAAGCTGTCATCCTTCGTCATGCACCGCCAGTGACCCACCAGCAACGCATGACTACAGAGCAGCTGACGCGCGACACGCGAATTCTGATTTTCAGAAAAGCGACCTAACCCATTGCTTGAAGTTTGAACTGAAACCAAAAAAACGCACATACAGGAAAGCTGTCATCCTTCGTCATGCACCGCCAGTGACCCACCAGCAACGCATGACTACAGAGCAGCTAACGCGCTACACGCGAATTCTGATTTTCAGAAAAGCGACCCAACCCATTGCTTGAATTGAAACCATAAATACGCACATACGCGAAAGCTGTCATCCTTCGTCATGCACCGCCAGTGACCCACCAGCAACGCATGACTACAGAGCAACTAACGCGCTACACGCGAATTCTTATTTTCAGAAAAGTGACCCAACCCATCGCTTGAACTAAAACCAAAAATACGCACATACGCGAAAGCTGTCATCCTTCGCCATGCACCGCCAGTGACCCACCAGCAACGCATGACTACAGAGCAGCTAACGCGCTACACGCGAATTCTGATTTTCAGAAAAGCGACCCAACCCATTGCTTGAACTGAAACCAAAAACACGCACATACGCGAAAGCTGTCATCCTTCGTCATGCACCGCCAGTGACCCACCAGCAACGCATGACTACAGAGCAAGTAACGCGCTAGACACGAATTTTGATTTTCAGAAAAGCGACCTAACCCATTGCTTGAACTGACTCAAAAAATACGCACATACACGAAAGCTGTCATCCTTCGTCATTCACCGCCAGTGACCCACCAGCAACGCTTGAC
The DNA here is from genome assembly GCA_030248245.1 of Trissonchulus sp. WLG1_4. Classification (NCBI taxonomy): domain Eukaryota; kingdom Metazoa; phylum Nematoda; class Enoplea; order Enoplida; family Ironidae; genus Trissonchulus; species Trissonchulus sp. WLG1_4. The sequence goes on from JASANF010005336.1 coordinate 46,478, forward strand.
TACAGAGCAGCTAACGCGCTACACGCGAATTCAGATTTTCAGAAAAGCGACCTAACCCATTGCTTAAAGTTTGAACTGAAACCAAAAATACGCACATACACGAAAGCTGTCATCCTTCGTCATGCACCGCCAGTGACCCACCAGCAACGCATGACTACAGAGCAACTAACGCGCTACACGCGAATTCTTATTTTCAGAAAAGTGACCCAACCCATCGCTTGAACTAAAACCAAAAATACGCACATACGCGAAAGCTGTCATCCTTCGCCATGCACCGCCAGTGACCCACCAGCAACGCATGACTACAGAGCAGCTATCGCGCGACACGCGAATTCTGATTTTCAGATAAGCGACCCAACCCATTGCTTGAACTGAAACCAAAAACACGCACATACGCGAAAGCTGTCATCCTTCGTCATGCACCGCCAGTGACCCACCAGCAACGCATGACTACAGAGCAAGTAACGCGCTAGACACGAATTCTGATTTTCAGAAAAGCGACCTAACCCATTGCTTGAACTGACTCAAAAAATACGCACATACACGAAAGCTGTCATCCTTCGTCATGTACCGCCAGTGACCCACCAGCAACGCATGACTACAGAGCAACTAACGCGCTACACGCGAATTCTTATTTTCAGAAAAGTGACCCAACCCATCGCTTGAACTAAAACCAAAAATACGCACATACGCGAAAGCTGTCATCCTTCGTCATGTACCGCCAGTGACCCACCAGCAACGCATGGCTACAGAGCAACTAACGCGCTACACGCGAATTCTGATTTTCAGAAAAGCGACCTAACCCATTGCTTGAACTGAAACCAAAAATACGCACATACACGAAAGTTGTCATCCTTCGTCATGCATCACCAGTGACCCACCAGCAACGCATGACTACAGAGCAGCTAACGCGCTACACGCGAATTCTTATTTTCAGAAAAGCGACGCAACCCTTTGCTTGAACTGACTCAAAAAATACGCACATACACGAAAGCTGTCATCCTTCGTCATGTACCGCCAGTGACCCACCAGCAACGCATGACTACAGAGCAGCTAACGCGCTACACGCGAATTCTTATTTTCAGAAAAGCGATCCAACCCATTGCTTGAACTGAAACCAAAAATACGCACATACGCGAAAGCTGTCATCCTTCGTCATGCACCGCCAGTGACCCACCAGCAACGCATGACTACAGAGCAGCTAACGCGCGACACGCGAATTCTGATTTTCAGAAAAGCGACCCAACCCATTGCTTGAACTGAAACCAAAAATACGCACATACGCGAAAGCTGTCATCCTTCGTCATGCACCGCCAGTGACCCACCAGCAACGCATGACTACAGAGCAGCTAACGCGCTACACGCGAATTCTGATTTTCAGAAAAGCGACCCAACCCATTGCTTGAATTGAAACCATAAATACGCACATACGCGAAAGCTGTCATCCTTCGTCATGCACCGCCAGTGACCCACCAGCAACGCATGACTACAGAGCAGCTGACGCGCGACACGCGAATTCTGATTTTCAGAAAAGCGACCTAACCCATTGCTTGAAGTTTGAACTGAAACCAAAAAAACGCACATACAGGAAAGCTGTCATCCTTCGTCATGCACCGCCAGTGACCCACCAGCAACGCATGACTACAGAGCAGCTAACGCGCTACACGCGAATTCTGATTTTCAGAAAAGCGACCCAACCCATTGCTTGAATTGAAACCATAAATACGCACATACGCGAAAGCTGTCATCCTTCGTCATGCACCGCCAGTGACCCACCAGCAACGCATGACTACAGAGCAACTAACGCGCTACACGCGAATTCTTATTTTCAGAAAAGTGACCCAACCCATCGCTTGAACTAAAACCAAAAATACGCACATACGCGAAAGCTGTCATCCTTCGCCATGCACCGCCAGTGACCCACCAGCAACGCATGACTACAGAGCAGCTAACGCGCTACACGCGAATTCTGATTTTCAGAAAAGCGACCCAACCCATTGCTTGAACTGAAACCAAAAACACGCACATACGCGAAAGCTGTCATCCTTCGTCATGCACCGCCAGTGACCCACCAGCAACGCATGACTACAGAGCAAGTAACGCGCTAGACACGAATTCTGATTTTCAGAAAAGCGACCTAACCCATTGCTTGAACTGACTCAAAAAATACGCACATACACGAAAGCTGTCATCCTTCGTCATTCACCGCCAGTGACCCACCAGCAACGCTTGACTACAGAGCAGCTAACGCGCTACACGCGAATTCTGATTTTCAGAAAAGCGACCTAACCCATTGCTTAAAGTTTGAACTGAAACCAAAAATACGCACATACACGAAAGCTGTCATCCTTCGTCATGCACCGCCAGTGACCCACCAGCAACGCATGACTACAGAGCAACTAACGCGCTACACGCGAATTCTTATTTTCAGAAAGGTGACCCAACCCATCGCTTGAACTAAAACCAAAAATACGCACATACGCGAAAGCTGTCATCCTTCGCCATGCACCGCCAGTGACCCACCAGCAACGCATGACTACAGAGCAGCTATCGCGCGACACGCGAATTCTGATTTTCAGATAAGCGACCCAACCCATTGCTTGAACTGAAACCAAAAACACGCACATACGCGAAAGCTGTCATCCTTCGTCATGCACCGCCAGTGACCCACCAGCAACGCATGACTACAGAGCAAGTAACGCGCTAGACACGAATTCTGATTTTCAGAAAAGCGACCTAACCCATTGCTTGAACTGACTCAAAAAATACGCACATACACGAAAGCTGTCATCCTTCGTCATGTACCGCCAGTGACCCACCAGCAACGCATGACTACAGAGCAACTAACGCGCTACACGCGAATTCTTATTTTCAGAAAAGTGACCCAACCCATCGCTTGAACTAAAACCAAAAATACGCACATACGCGAAAGCTGTCATCCTTCGTCATGTACCGCCAGTGACCCACCAGCAACGCATGGCTACAGAGCAACTAACGCGCTACACGCGAATTCTGATTTTCAGAAAAGCGACCTAACCCATTGCTTGAACTGAAACCAAAAATACGCACATACACGAAAGTTGTCATCCTTCGTCATGCATCACCAGTGACCCACCAGCAACGCATGACTACAGAGCAGCTAACGCGCTACACGCGAATTCTTATTTTCAGAAAAGCGACGCAACCCTTTGCTTGAACTGACTCAAAAAATACGCACATACACGAAAGCTGTCATCCTTCGTCATGTACCGCCAGTGACCCACCAGCAACGCACGGCTACAGAGCAACTAACGCGCTACACGCGAATTCTGATTTTCAGAAAAGCGACCTAACCCATTGCTTGAACTGAAACCAAAAATACGCACATACACGAAAGCTGTCATCCTTCGTCATGCACCGCCAGTGACCCACCAGCAACGCATGGCTACAGAGCAACTAACGCGCTACACGCGAATTCTGATTTTCAGAAAAGCGACCTAACCCATTGCTTGAACTGAAACCAAAAATACGCACATACACGAAAGCTGTCATCCTTCGTCATGCATCGCCAGTGACCCACCAGCAACGCATGACTACAGAGCAGCTAACGCGCTACACGCGAAATCTTATTTTCAGAAAAGCGACGCAACCCTTTGCTTGAAATGAAACCAATATACATACATACATGAAAGTGAGAGTGAGTAGCGGTTGTATATATATGTATACAACTTTTCTGAAACTGAAACGAAAACATTCATACACATAATATAGGTTCTCCCTTTCAAATATATATATACTACTAAAGATAAAAAAGTAAAAGCGATGAAAACCCTTCTTTTCTCCAACTTTGGTATCAGCATCATATTCAAACACTTGTTTGACTTTCTTCTCCTTCTTTTTGCCCTTCGCCTCTGCAACCTGAAAAAGATTATATATAGTAGTTTGAGCACTCACGGGAACACAAAATGACTCCCGAGATCCTTTGGGAACACCTGGGGGGGGGGGCAATCGGAGGGGCAATGGGTATTAATATGATATGTTCGCAAGTTCACAATCCATAATAAACGAAAAACATCATGAAAAACAAACAGCAAACCTAATTATTCTACTATGAAGTTACGTACACGCATACATGACATACAGTCAACGGGGGGGGAGGGGTACCGTCTAGGGGACTATTCAACATCTGAGCAAGAAAGTGATAATACCAATGAATGCACAGCATATGGGTTTATATTCGTATACAAAACGATAGACCTCCAGCTATAACCATGACAGCTCCACAGCCCGTAGCGAACCTACCCCCGTAATACAAGTGGCGGGGGTTATGGGCATGCCCTGGGACTTATACGCCGAAATTCAAAAAAAAACCCATGTTAGTTTCTATTCCACTACTGTACCACCTCAAATGCAAAAGATCATGACTGGCCGTTTTGCGCAACTTCTTAAAAAGTGTGCTAAACTTTTTCGTACTTAGTCATTTTTTGGACCCCAAAAAAGGGGTTTCCCCCCTCCCAGCACAGCCTCTCACGGAAACACCCGAGCAAAACCATTTTTTCCAAGTCTATTGCAGGCTATACGAAACGTGAAAACCCAAAAAAGGTGTCGCTCGGTTGAACTACCGGCGAGAAAAGTTCTGGGAAAAAAAGAGCGAAAGTCCGTGAATTTTGAGGGGTCCCCGGGGGTATCTCGAAAAATACTAGACCGATACGGCTGAAATTTTGCCAGCACTTAGGTATTGCCAAGGGGTGTACACACACAAAATTTCGTGTAAAAAGCTCTTCTATATTTTGAGCTACAAAAAGTTCAATTTCTCAAATTTCGCAATAGTGCTAAATTTTCCTAATCTAGGGTTGGGCGCTATCACGCCAACCCTGATAAATAACAGACAGCTTCGCCCATAAGTATATATATATATATATATATATATATATATATATATATATATATATATATATATATATATATATATATATATAATAAAAACTTTCGGTAACCAATATATTATATATTGGTCTCAATATATAACTCTTGATCACCAGCTTTGCCTCATAAAAAAGTTTTGTTAAAGCCTTGAAATTTTTGTAAATTGAACCGAAATGTTTCACCAAAATCCCTATCGATAAACTAGAACTAGTTTCAAAACCAAGGAAAGGCCATACATGAGGAAGAGAAAGGGGCCGAAACTCCCCCAAAATCGAGGTTACGTAGGGAACTGCCTCGAAAATTGGGAAAAAGCAAGCAAAATAGCAGTTTTTTTCAACAATTTACGTATTTTGGTCAATTATATGGTAATTGGCATACTAGAAATTTTTTTCCCGGGTGGGTGTCTTAGATGAGACTAGTAAACAATTTGGATGCGCAGTAGTGTTGCAACTTCAGACAATCTAAAGTAAGAACTTTCTGAACAAAACAGGCATGCTAAGTTAAGCCTACTCCCTCCCTCAACCAATTTTAGCTGCGTCCATACATATGCGTGGGGGGGATCTCCTCACCCCCCCCTTGGTCACGACGACAAAATCGGTGGCTCACAAGGCAGAAATGGTGGCTCACGAAGCGAAAATGAGAGAAAAAGTTGCTCCGCACCCCCCCCCCTCTCCCGGTGGCTCACCCCCCCCCCCCCTGCCAGAATCCGCTAGCTGCCCACGTATGGCTGCATCACTAATAAACATGAAACTATCCTTATATTTACATACATACCTGTTGTTGTTGTTTTTGCTGCTTTTCCTGGAATTTGCTCAGCTTGGCTTGTCGTTTGGCTTCTTTCTTCAGCTGAGATGCAGTTTTTGGCGGACCCCCTTCGCTAGGAACACCATTGGTTAAATTTTCATTGGCCGGCTCAGTTGCCGCAACATTGTCCGCGGTCTTTTCTTCCACTACCATTCTCTGCCACGTAAATGGGGTCAATTTCTGAAGAGATATATATATAATGAAAAATTAAATTTAAAAATTATAGAATATACATAAACTTATTGTATTAACATACGGCATGGGGGAGAACTTATGTACTTGCATTCAAGCCAAGGTTTTTTTTGTGTCCAGACACAATTTTTTCCTGCGGGACACAATTTTTTTCTGCCGGACACAACTCTCAAGAAACCCCAGACGATCCCTTTTCGTTTAAGATAGTGATGCAATGCTTGGTTGCGTCCGAAAAAAATTTCCGACACGTCTCCAATTGACCAAATTTGGCCTGAAAATAAAAAAATTCTCCAACTTTTTTCCTGGAGGCTGCCGCCCCCAGACCCTTGCAACTTCATGACTTAATATTCCCGTTTATTATTTTATAAACGGCAAAGCCTATGCCTTTGTGCATGCGTACATAATGGTGTATTTACGATTATACACTGTAATATAACCATCGAAACTTCGAACCCTTTCCTTTACGCAAAAATTTTCCGATACCGTCTCTAGTTGACCAAAGTGAACCTAAAAGTCGAAAATTCTCTATTTTTTCTGAGGGCTGCCCCTTGCGACGTATGTAGAACTTTTTGTGCTTCTTGTTATCTTTCATTAAAAAACTTCTTTATGTGTGAATGAGTATATACATTGTTGCATCTACTTATGCGATACGCTTGCAGATGCGGCTCTTCCCTTTGGTTTTAATTTCCTCGCTGCAAAAAATTTTGTACATCTGTGTTTCTGGGTACTGCCCTGGGCTTAGGCTTCCTGTCAGGCTCAGATTTAGAAACTAAGAACCGAAATGTTCAGGAAATCCTGCCAGCCAAGCCTGGACGATACGATAAATGGTGATACTTGTAAGATATCAGCAAACTAATAATTCAGTAAACTTGTGCTGATTAGTGGGTAATATTAAAAGGATAAATTGTCGGCCAGTTGGGTTTCCTATGAGCGCGACGGTGTAATGTAAGATTGTTGCTGGCTCTGTTTGATGCATTGCTTTTGCTGAAAATTGCTTTTTCTACGCAAGTTTGTGCATAAAAATTTCAAAAAAGCTCTAGCTTCTGGGGGCTGCCGCCCTCAGACCCCCGCAAGCATTATAGGTGAATTCTGTGTTTTATTTACTAGCGCGGCTAAAAGTTTTGGGTGTACCCTCTTGCAAACAATTAGTGCACACTGCATATATATATATATACACAAGCATATACTTTTATGAAAGATAAGGACACTAAGGTAAAGAGTTGCAGGGGTGTGGGGGCGACAGCCACCAGAAAAAAATGGACCAAGTGCAGTTGGGGGGGGGGGGGAAATATTGGACCTATTTTTTGGAGTAGAGCACCTTGAGGGAAGCATTTTTTATAATAGAACCCCTATCCACAAATTTGGATTTTCTGTGCTATGACCCCTTGAAAATTGCATTTTCAGTGTTTTTGGAAGTGAACGTAGGCCAAAGTTCGAAGCCAAAAATGGCTATAATCTTTGTTTTTGGATAGTTTTGAGTCCGTTATGATGTTTTAAGGCATCGTCTAGGCTTAGTTGGCAGGATTCTCTAGGCTAAGCTGGCACGATTTTTTCTGAAAATTTCGATTTTTTATTGCCTAAGCCTGAGCCTAAGCCTGAACCTAAGCCTAAGCCTAAGCCTGATACTAAGCCTAAGCCTAAGCCCCATACTAAGCCTAAGCCCTAAGCCTAAGCCTAAGCCTAAATTAAGGCCAAGATTGAATTTGGTCAAAAATTGGACGTTTCTGGCGAATTTGGCCAATTTTTCTGCAGGAACCCGGTCAAAGAGCCTTTGTTTTGATTCTAAAAAAATGTAAACAATAATGTGACACCATTCAGACACGATTAGAACGGAAAAAACAAGGTCTTTGGAAAAAAATTGCGAAAACGTCCCTCACTGATGGTTCAAATTTCGGGGGGTCATATCTCAGAAAATCCAAAAAATGAAATAGGGGTTCTTGAAGCAAAAATGCTTCCCCCAAGATGCTCTACTCAAAAAAATAGGTCCACTATTTCCCCCCCCCCCAACTGCATTTAACCCAAAAAAATTGGAGAAATTTTTGATTTTTACGCCGAATTTGGTCAACTGGAGACGTAACGGAAAGTTTTTCTGGCCGCCCATAAAAACCAAAGGGGTCCGGGACGGTTGTGTCAAATTTCAGTGGGAAAAACTTTCGGGAAGGGGGGGCGGCCGCCCCTGCTGTGTGTATATATATAGTGGCGTAGCCAGAAAAAAATTTCGGGGGGTGGAATGACTTTTCG
>JASANF010005337.1:0-20362 GCA_030248245.1 Trissonchulus sp. WLG1_4
TCACAGTTGCTGGTCTTGAATTGTTTATGGCTCTCTCGAATGTGGCGTAACAAATTTTTTCGAAAAGTGAAGGACTTTGGACAGATGTCGCAATGAATTGGAGCCTGAAACAAGAGCCCTTTTATGGATTAGGATTAGGATTATTTTATTACTATGTTTCTCGACATAGTGTGTATAACACGTCATGGCTAAATCACTGAAAATAAGTATCGATATGCAAACAAACCAATGAGAAGACAAAAATATAATAGTTTAATAGTGAATAAGCGAAACTAACGCTAATTTTAGTGGCAATGGAACAACTATGTTGAGATGACATCGAAACAGCATGGGTTGTAGAGGACGCATCAGTGGTATAGGTGTTGGTGCGGGTAGAATTTGGGTTTGGTGAAGGATATGGCTGATTCTGAAACAGCAAGATATGGATACATTGTGTTGAAACTGGTTTTACTTAAAATTTACTATCAAAAAAGTGTTTACAAGTGTTTGCATTTAAAAATTATTCGAACAAAAAACTATGTTTACTATTTTTTTACTTAAAAAAATGTCGTGTTACTGTTTCTACAAAAAAATTATTGTTATGTAAATGTTTGCTACAAAAAACTTTATCTTACAATTGACTGTGTAAGAAAATAAGCAATTAGCAATGAAAAAATTAGCAATTGCTTGCACTTAAAAATTAATATGTGTTTATAACTTTATGGTAGATAACGTAAGGTTTCGTTTAAAAATTAGTGAAGTGTTTATACTGAAACCTTAATAATGCTGAGTGAGATTTGGTGCAAAAAGCTTAGTGTATTTGTGTTGAACATGAAATTTATGAAAGAAACACTAAAATTGCTAAGTGTTTGCAGTTAAAACTTGAATTTAATGAGTGTCTTCACTTAAAAATTAATGTTTAGTAAGTTATTATACTGAAAAATCAATATTAAGTAAGACTTTCTGCAAAAAATTAAGTGTATTTATGTTAAAGTTGACGTTTATGAAAGAAACACAAAAATTGTTAACTGTTTGCAGTTAAAAATTAATGTTTAGTAAGTTATTATACTGAAAAATCAATATTAAGTAAGAGTTTGTGCAAAAATAAGTGTATTTACGTCAAATTCAAACTTATGCAAGAAAAATATAATTTGGTGTGCTTATAAGTGTATTTGTGTTAAAATTGAAATTTATAAAAGAAACACTAAAATTGTTAAGGGTCTGCACTTAAAAATTAAAGTTTAGTAAGTGATTATACTTAAAAATTTAATAAGTGTTTATAGTTAAAAATTAAAATTTAATAAGTGTTTATAACTTTCTGGTAGAAACACTTCCTTAGAAAAACTTCGTTCGAAAAATGTCTGCACTTAAAAATTAAAGTTTAGTAAGTGATAATACTGAAAATTTAGTAATTTTGTATACAAAGCTTTATGAAGTTGAAGAGGCACAATGCAAGCATACCACACCATGTCTATACATTTTAAGTTTAAATCATTTTAATATTAAATTTAATATGACCTAAGTTGAATTTAGTTTAAATTTAAAGATTTAATAAAAGTAAAACCTACACTGGGGGCTGGCTGATCCGAGATCCCAGCAAGGGGGGACGGCGGATGTTGTTTCCGCATGTGACGCTGTACATTATCTCGGCTTGAAAAATTCATATTGCAAACGGGGCAGCTGAATGCAGCCACAATTACTGATAACAAAAACTGAATGCAAAGTTTGGGGGTTTATATAGACTTTATGCATTGCAGCGCATTGCAATGCATTGCATGCAATGCGGGAACTCTTAATTTGATTGGCTACAAATTCAAATAGAAAGCTGATAAATCTTTTTTTTGTTGGTCTTAATTATCTTTAATATATGTGTGTATATAACAACACACAATGTATCTATAATGTGTGTGTGAGTGTGTGTGTGTTTGTGATGTCCAGTTCAAAATCACTAAAATAAAACTAGCAGACTAATGTATTGTGTGTGTGTGTGTGTGTGTGTGGGTGTGTGTGTGTGTTTTGATTGATGTCCGTCTGAGTGACCAACTTGTTAAGCACTGTTTGTCTAGGGCTAACAGGATCAGCAGTTGACCACATTCAAAATTGGTACAACTTAAAATTATGGGGGGGGGGGGTAGGCAATTGTACACTAGTATATTTTTTAAAACTATATGTAGCAGTATAATATTATTTAAACGAAGTAACTAATTATATAATTATGCAATTACATCATCAGTACGCAACAGATACACAATTACGTAAAACAAAAATTACATTACAATCCCCTCCTGGCTCCGGCTCCGGGCGGTCCCAGAACCGGCATTTTCTCACTACTAACGACGAACATTTGTTTTTCAACGAACATTTGTTTTTCAAAGACGAACATTTGCTTTTTCAACGACGAACATTTTCAACGACGAGCATTTTGTTTCGATAAATCGGGCCCAGAATGTACATCAATGGAATTCTATAGTAAACTGAGTTTGATATTTAAAATTTTATTGTTTTTGTTTTATTGCGTAATATATGTCAAAATTTAAAGTTAAAAAATAAGAAATACCAGTTTGTCGTTTTGTGCGTAGACGCTGTCTCAAACTGTTTGAGTAATCTGTATATACAGACTCCTGAAAACATAAAAAATTGTTCAATAAGATTACTCAGTCACAGCCTGAACAAATGTAAGCTCAAGATTTTCAAGCTACTGCTTGAGATAACATACCGAAACGTATAGCTAGTAACTTAGTAAATAAGAATGTACTTCAATATTGCCTTGAAAAATTACTTACCAAAGCAGCCAAGTATGGTATCTCGTTGGCGGCTTCTGTCCTGTATGGGTTGAGGTTACACAGCACGACTTGGGGAAACTCAATTATGTTGTTGTCTTCTAGCTAAATTTACAGTTATATTTTGTTATATGTATTCACAGTTTTTTGAAAACAGTTTTTGTGTCTTCACCTAATTAACGAGAAATTAAATTAAAAAGTCATGGTTACAGCAAATTTAAATTAAACTTCAAGTCCCTTTAAAATAAATTACTTCTCCACAAATTCATTAAATATGTAGTTTAAAGTGAACATGATAGATTTTTTTATTAAGTTTTAGCAGTTATAGTTCTAAAGAAATTCTGAAACATCTCATAGTTTTTGAACAAATATAATGAATTTTTTAAAAATAATAAAATAAGTATGAACTAAAATAAATAAAATAAGTATGAACTATAACTTTATTTTATTTCCGTGTTAATTTTTTTTACTTAGTTTCAGCTACTTTATGTCAGCTAATTCTGCAGATATGTCAAATTGTAGCAAATTTCAATGTCGATTGTTCAGAAATTGAAAAAATACATGTTAACTCGAAAGCCGTACAAAAAAACGCCCAAAAAAATAGCAGAAAATTATTAAAAGTCCACAAACCTTGCTTATAACTAGTGTGCGTCTATTAGCGTAATCCAGTGCGCTGGACAAAAGCAGAAAAATGGCATATCCAAAACTCAAAAACGTTACTACGATCCAAAAAAACTTTCCAATAATAGTTTCGCGTTGCAGTGCAGCTGAAATACTTGGTTGAGAAATATGCGAAATTAGCATTTTCGAAAAAAAGCCAAACAAATGTTTCAAAATTCGACTTTATATTTGCTCTTTTAATCCACAAGCACAAATGTATGCATTATAATTTAGCTGTACAATAAATATTGAAACATCATACTGTACCAATTTTCTATACAAATCATCCAAGTCATTTGACTATGTAGTCCAATTCGAAATTGATGCCAAATTGGAATCTCATTATTACCAAATAGAACGCACAAATGGACAAAAGTTACACTGGTGAAACATTTTAGTGACTCAGGTCCTAAAGAAAAAGTTCCATTAGTTTTGTGAGTCCTGAAGCATTTAAAGTTAATTTAACAGTTTACTAAATTGCTGTAGTATGTAAATTAATGGCAATCGAATGGCATATAGCAATCCTTGTTTCGCATAATTTATGTCCATACACTTAAAAAAGTTAGTTATAGCAGCTGTCCAAGTATTTACGGTACAGTCGACTAAAATCTTGCCTCAAAGCTGTTGAAGTGAAAACATTTTCTAAACCATTTAACCAGTTTTACTAAACCAACTGGCAACGATAAACTGTTTCTGCAATTAAACAAAAACAAATTCAATCCTTCTCTGTATGTTAACACCCGTAGCCTGGTTCCGCAACTCAAGAAGGAACTCACATTATAGTGCTAAACACTGAACCGGAAGGCTTATTGACTCAAGGCGGTTTTGCGGAGTGCCAACTGACGTGTGCCCAAATCTCGCCAATTGAGAGAATATCACCCAGCTGATCTAGGTTTTAAGGAACCGTCACTTGAAAATCACTCAACCAAAAGGTCCATTTGACCACAGGCGTAAACCACAAAGCCTTCAGGGCCTAAGGCCAAATGCAAATTAACTAGACTGCACTAAACAGCCCCTAAAACAACTGTTGGGAAAATAGAATTTGTTAACACAGAAACAATGAATTATTAAAGTACAGAACAGTGAGCAGAATTTATAATGAAATCCTTATAAAAACGAGAGAAATCGTTAAAAAAACGTGCGCCACTAAAAATTGGTCCTTATCCCAGCGCGACACGTGTCACTAGAGTTCTGTCCGGGCCTGTAGCGGGCCCTGGGCCGCGGCCCGGGTCCGGGCCGGAGAGATTTTTCAGAAATGGGGCCGGCCCGGGGCCCGGCCCGTAAAATTCCGGGTCCCGGGCGGGGGCCGTGCAAAATTTGCTAGTGGCAGAACTCGACGTGTCACTCTATAAACTTACAATTTTAAGCGTCCAAAATTGAAGAAAAGACCGCACTTTTCGCCAGTCTGTAGCCAAGCCAACTCATAGACTGATTTACACACTAGGAGAATATAAAATTTTGTTATGAAATTTGCATAATCGTAAATGCTCCCGGACAATAATTTACAATTAAATAGTATAAAATAAAAGTTAATGTACACTTAAATAACAGTTAGGCATTATTAGAAATTAGGTAATTGTATACAATATAATGAATGTGAATAGATATTGACGGATACTGTTTTTTGCACTTCAATTCTGCAATGCATGGCCACCTTTCGTAATGTGAGTCGATTGTACATGTATCACGTAACTTATAAGATGAAACCAAGAGTACATAATAGTGTCTCACTCTTTATAGAAGAAGAGTGAAACACTGCACGTGCTCCAATCAGCAAGCAGGCGGCCTCACGTGCTGTTGCCTGAAATTTGTCAGAAACACATTTAACTTACCAGTTAACATCATATTCAGCACAACTAGTGTTGGATTGAAAGAGGATGCCCCAATTTAGAAAGAATGAAAGAGATGGAGACGCCGGGAATCGAACCCGGGCCACCTGCTTCGAAGTCAGGCATGCTAACCACTACACCACCGCCCCCGAGTCTCATAGGCCCTAATTCTCATTTACAACAGGGTCCCCCCTTCGAACATCGTTGCGACCCTGCAACGATACTCGGTCGATACTCATGCTCCCGGGGCGAACCTGATGCCTCAAGGGCGGAGCACATTCACACGTAGGCCTCCAAGCCTACTTCAATCACACCACACTCAGGGTTTCCTGGCTTACCCGCAACCACAGGGTTTGTCGATCGACCCAGAACGATTCTCAACCAATACCGAGGGTTTTGACCGGCTCACCCTTAACCGAAACCGAGGGTTTTCTCCGGTTCACCCCTAACCGAAACCGAGGGTTTTCTCCGGTTCACCCCTAACCGAAACCGAGGGTTTTTCCCCGGTTCACCCCTAACCGAAACCGAGGGTTTTTCGGATTACCCATAACCGAGGGACCAATCAGAAAGAGACTATGTACACAGCCATACAGCACACAGCACAAGTACCGTAAGGGTTGAAGTTCCAACCTCAACCCAGGGCATGGGGCTCCTAACCCACCTCCGAAGACGGTTCGGGGATAGGGCTGTCCTGAGGACCCGGCCCTATCCTCTCCGTCATGTCACGGTCGCCACTATGTTGAAAGAAAGAAGAGGCCCCAATTTAGAAAGAATGAAAGAAATGGAGGCGCCGGGAATCGAACCCGGGCCACCTGCTTCGAAGTCAGGCATGCTAACCACTACACCACAGCCCCCGAGTCTCATAGGCCCTAATTTTCATTTACAACACTAGCAATAATCGCTGAAAACGGTGATAAAAATGTCGGCAAAATATAACTTTGGGCAAAAAAACAACCCCCCCCCCACAACCCGACCGATCATGGGAAAATGTAACAATGAAATGGCTGTAATGGCGGCCAGTGTGCTGATTGGAGCACGTGCACAGGCGTCTAGCCAATCAGAAGCGAAGGTCGCTTCTGATTGGCTACGCACATCTTGCATAAAACGGCAACATGTGGGCTGGAAATGACGAGCGCATCTGCCTGCGCTATAACACAGGCAGAAAGGAGAGTGTCTCACTCTTCTTCTGTAAAGAGTGAGACACTATTATGTACTCTTGATGAAACTAAACTACTTCCAAGCTGAATTTTAAGCAGAAAACGTGAATATTGAACATTTATCAAAACATGAATGAATAATTTCTCGTTGTGGAACTGTCAGTGTTAGGCAGGAGCGACAATTAAGTCCGTGCACAAAAGCAGCGTGCTGAACGTTCATTCCATTGAATTCGGAGGTTTAGAAATGTCATGCTAGAAGTAGCGACCTCTAATCTCATTTACATTGCAACTTTTGTTTTGTAAATAAACAAAACAAGTAGCCCCTAAAAGGGACAATGTTCCTCCCCAGAGATGTTAACAATATCCCGAATCTAAGCATAAGGGAACAGTATGAATGGCAGTGGACACTTTCGTAACTTAGGACATTTTCTCAAGCTAAATCACCTGGATTAGATTAGATTGAGTCAACATATAAGACGAGTGATGTACAGAACGACATAACCGTATCATCTAGGCACAGCTGTTCGCATAATTTTATGACCAAAGTTTTTCCAATGTTGAGTGAAGTGAATATAGTTAACCTAATCCTTGCCTGCAACCTTTTTCTCTAAATACAGCCTTCTTGGCTGAGCTGAATTCGGACTCGCTACAGACTACAAACTCCTTCCACGGATTGTTCAATCGGCGATGGCACCCGCTCCACTCCCACTTGTGTCTCTCAACCGCAGTGGCACATCCAAGGCCGCAAATCACTTTCCGTAGCAAACCCTGCCCATGTTGACTACAGACTGAGCTGTCTTCTGGGATAAGACTAATTTGCATATTAGTGCTCTCTGTCTGCTCATTACCCAATAAAATTCAGCGAAGTGTAAAAACCCCGCCTACGTCTGGAAAACTATTGGCTGAACCATATTTCTAATTTGCATATGCCCTGCTATTGGACACTTGAATTAACAGATGTCAATTTGCAGTTTCAAATTATCAGGTATAAGGGGGGGAACAGTGGCTGGAAAATAAATAATATTCAAAACAAATTTGTTTCTGTAAACTTGTTTGTCAGAATAGCTAATTTGTTTTTGTTTGCTTTCAGGCAAATAGTTCTATTGTCGGCGATGGTTTTAACAAGATTTTTTGGATGAAAATTGTCTACGGTTGCATCGGCTCCCCCTAGGTGGCAAAAAATACAGCAAGTGTCTGGGGGCTAGGAATACACAGTAATCATAGGCCAGACTTAACGTTTCTGCACAACTTCCTGTTATAAGAGCTAGAAACGAAAACAAATGTTCCTACTCTAGTAGGAACAAAAACAACTAATATACTACTGTTTTTATTACATTGGCTGAGTATATCATTAAGATTGACAATACACGCGTAGACAAAACATACTAAATAAACTACTGGTCTATTTATTAAATAATTTTTTCATTGTTAAACTCTGCATCCTTGAAACGGCAGTAAGATTAGTTCAATCAAACTGATCACAGATGCTCCGAATGCCAAACAAATGTAGTTTGAAACTTCCCATAGCAGACGTTCCAGCTAGAAAACAATAAAAAAATAAACAATTCTCTATAACCACCCGAGTTTTATATATACCATTTGTGGGCTTATCATTATCATAGTGCCAACAACTTCTGTGGTACTGCAGATCTAAACTTGTCTTCTGCTTTTTGCTTTCCACCTTGGCTACATTTTATGTAGGTGTCAGCTTGTCGCACAACAAGTACAAAATTACTTGCTACAGAATCCAAAGTCGAGGCTGAGTCGGAGTCACTTGATTCAAGAGTTAAGGGATACACAAGGGATACAGTTATATATAATTTCTTGACTCCGGAATTATGTGTCTCCGACTCAAGAGTCTGCAGCAAGTAATTTTGGTACTGTAGTCTGAATAGATGTGCGCGAGTCTGCGGAATTAACGACGATAAGATCACATCCCGGCTGACGGGTTTACTCACATCCCGGCTACTGGTTTATTTCATTCCAACAGCCCTCTTTACGGCTACATGCCTAATAAGGCCAATAGACTGATTAGCCGAAATTTCGCAACACCTTACGGTGGGATTCACAGAAGCTCAAATTAAAAAAACCAGTAATATAGAGAAAATTTTTTATTTTTTCTTAAATATATGTATAAATATGACTTACCGTCTTCTTCGGTCGTTCAATATATGTCAAGAAATTTGTGGTTTTATAATACACGGATAACAATGCTAGATTTTTTCTGAAAAGAATCATAATAATTCAAGTAAAAGTTAGCCAGTTAACGCTTGGATTTGTGTTTGTCGCTGCCAATTGGTTACTTCTACAAACCGACCCAAATTTTGGAATCAAAAATAAAATTCCATGACTATGACATTAAGACTTTTTCATTTTTCAATTTCAGACAATTCAGACCAAGTTTTTAATGGCGACCACAAATATGTAGCTTACAATTAATAAATACATTGTCGCCTATAAATGGTACCGGGAAAGTGCACACCTAGTCAACGTTAGCCATTGACTTATATTAACTGCAGAAGCCAGTTAAAGTAATTTGCTTTTTATCTAATGATTGACGTGTCTTGTCAGAGTGACCATTAGGTATCTTTGCAGTCACTATTTGTATTTGCGTTGGCTAAACTGTCACGTACATTAGTGTTGATTCTGGCATATATTTTTGTCATAACAACGTTCACTACACACGAATAGTTTTATTTAAAAGTCACTAACGGATTAACTAAAGATAACATACGAGCAATGTTGGCTAACAACAATAATTAACTAGCAAAACTCAATTACAGTATCAGCAAATAATATGCTCACCCTCACAGCTCACTTTAAACTTTTATTAACTCTTCATACTTTTCTCGAGTGGAAAGAAAACTATTTCTCGAGACTGCAATTTAAAAAAAAACAAACAGCTCAACTGGTCAACACTAATGGATAGCAGAAATATCATCAGAACCTGAAGACAAAAGGCGGAGTCAGCGAAGTCTTGTGACCTAACTTTTTTTACCTTTCTGTAGTCAACATTTAATTGGCCATGCCAGGGAATGTTATACGGCGACGCGCTTTAACTGGGTGCGTACTTTACCGATAACATATAGAACTTACTGGTAACGTTCACACAATAAGAAAATTCAAAACTTACGGGTCAACACTTTTATCAACTTGGTTTTTGTGTGTCATCTAAAATAGTTGAGTAAAGGTTTTAAGTGTTATTAATAATGTGCTCAACTGAACAATTTTTACTTCAAATAGGCAAATTAAGAAAACCATTTTTTTATTTATCAGTACAAGAAAAGACTAAATTCTTTTTCACATTGTTTGCATGCACTCAGTAGCGTGTACTCAGTAGGATACTCACTGTAACGTGAAGCGTCACGTGCATGAACGAGTGCTCGGAGTGCACGAGTTTATGCGCGCTGGCTTCACGTGTTAGAGCGTATAGGTGCTCAGTAGTCAGTGCACACTACAAAGTGATATCACTTATGTTATATCTGTTTTGAAAAATACAGTGCAATAAGTCAATAACGATAAGATGCACGTCTACTGCAGTGCAATAACAGGATTCTAGATGCACGCTGTGAATTTAGCAGCGTGCACTTAGTAATTGACTCTAGTTATTGCACTGTTTTTTCAAGACAGGTATGATATAAAATACATTAAAGCGCGGTTTATACTCGTACTAGTCGTTGACCCTAGTGTTTTGCCCTTTAAGACCTTCCAAGAAGACTGAATAGTTGAGGTCACTCGTCAACCTTAGACAAACAAACGACCAAAACGCTTTTGTCAATTCTTCGCAGCTGCTGACCGAAATCTGTCCTTGTCCCTGTCCCTATGCTGTCGAGGACAAATATGAACCGGGTTTTAAGCGTAAATGCGCATAACTTTTTGTCAACATACCATAAAAGGTTTTGCAGGAAAGATGGCTTTAGTAATCACTTTGTTATATACATCCTGTCTAAAAAGTGTTCAAGAGTATGAATATTTCTGAAATTTTTGATCATATATGGTGTCGCTCAACAAATATTGACTTCTGTTAACAAATCTATCGTTATAAAATAAGTATATATGTAATAAATTTCCCTATATTTAAGTAAAATTTTACTTATGAAGTCGTTTTTTGACGTACATTTTTTCTGGAAAAAGTATCACAAACATTTTTTGTATACAAAAGATATGCTAATCGTGTATAGATTACGACAAAGTTTAATCCAAATCTGATGCAGTTGATATTATTTTATTACATTTTTATTTCGTGATGGTTATTAATTGACTCTAGCAAATCTATTCTTTTTACTTCAATTAATTCAGTTTCTATTCCTGGCTACAATTATACAGTCTGCTTAGTCAGCAAAATTACAAAAAATTAATATGTGAATCCTTCAGTACGCTTTTTCTATTTTAGCTTGCCTAAATCAATAAAGCAAAATAACAACGTCTGCATAATTAATTCAAGTTCTTTAATTGATGAAATAATCAGCATCATACGTACTCGCAAGGCTCTAGACACGTGACCGCGCTGGTTGTGCTATTGACAACAAAATCGTACCCGCCCAGAACACATTTTGCTAAAAACAAAAAGATAACGTCACTATGCTGTCTGATAAAAGTTACTCACGGAACTAAGCTATTCGCAAAAAGCAAGGAATTTCCTAACCAAATGGACTGTCCGACCGAAATTTGCTGAACCCTGAGATAAAACAGGCGGCGTGATTTTTGTAACTACTCGTGGCACTCTTGAGCTTGCAATTCCTTCTTTTCGTAATGAAATCGCGTGTTTCATTCTGGCTCAGGGTCCAGCATTTTTTGGTCAGACTTTAGTTCATGCACGAAGATCTGAAAGACGTGAAAATCACGACATTAGTGTTTGTCGGCAGTAATTTTAATCATAACACAGTCAGTTGACTACAAAATTGAATAACCCAAATAAATACTGACGTAGGTATCACATTTTTAAACACACCATCTTTTATGCCATGGCACGTTTTGGCGCCATTGGGCACTTTCAAGCCAGGGTGACCACAACCACACAGCTCCATGTATGCTTGCTGAGTTTTGCTGGCAATGCACTCCTAAATAAATAAAAAGTAAAAAAAAACAAAACAAAATAAAAAACAACATCGAAAACATCAAACCTCGTATGTGGTGTGGTTTGTTAGCATCCAAAATAGCTTTGGTAGGTCGGAATGGACTTAGGGTCAAGTATTCAGAGAGTATGTCTAGATTTTGATATAAAATATTGCTTTTTTTGACCATGTTCATAAGAAAACAAATTTTCAAATCTTGACGCTAAATTATAGTTTCTATGAAACTGGACTTTCGTTTTTCCAGAAAACAGCAAAACTTGAACTAAATTCGCTTACATAAACAGTGTACTTTTCATCGTAATAGTAGGGCTCAACTTCGGTGGATTTCTGAATGCAGTTACTGAACGGTTTGTGAAGACCAACCACTCGTGTCTGAAATAAAAACTGATTTTGAAACTAAATGGGAAATCGCTAAAATCAACGTCGAGTTATATTGTAGGTAACTCAGTTAATCTAATTTATGTAGTTAATCCGAATTTGTGAATTGCTCCTGAAAAGCAATAACAGTGTTTTCCAATGGCTCTTATACAGTTATATAGGTACTAATGGTGAAACGTGCCGATTTTGATAAAGTACATTACTACAACACTGTAGCGTTATTCATTTCATTTCATGCATATACGCAGACAAAAATCAACAGGCAGCTCTCAAGCTGAAAATACTCACAAAACATACTGGATACAGCATGCTTAGCACTAGCAGCGTGTGAGCAATTAATTTCAAAACAATAAATCCTTCTCTAGAACGACCAAAAATCACCATTTCTAGTGAAACTTCAATGTGTTCGCCAGGGCTTGTTTCAATGGCTTCAGTGTAAGTCATGACGACATTCGTCTGCGGATTGACCAAGGCAATTCTGGCGCCAGCGCTAGTGCTCGAGAATAAATAGTTGTCCACGTTGATGTTCATTAAAACACGAAGACCTAAAAATATTACTTCAAAATATTCAAAAAGTCGTCTCTAGTCTTACTTAAGCTTGTAGCTTAGGCTCAGTGTGAAATAAGATAGGCCGTTGAGAACATAAAGAGATTTACGACAGCTCATCATTGGCCCAGTAGCTTGACGGTAGAGCGCTGGTTTGCAGATTCAGAGATGGTGGTTCGAATCTCACCTGGGTCATTCTGATGGTGATGCTGTTGTTCTTTCAGTGAGAATCCACTCTTCCTTTATTGACAGCTTTAGGGATAGCTTTAGTACGGCTTAGGCGTTAACTTGAGTTAAAAGCGAAGTTGGTGTTAATGTTTTATTGTAAGGAATCTTCATTAGAAAGTCAAATGTTTTTTAGTTTTGGTTGAAACTTAACTTAACTTAACTTAATTTAACTTTTTTCTTACTCTTATCCATTTTACTTGTTAGTTTCGATGAAAATTTGTATTATAAGGAACAGGTAATTTATCGTCCCGTGCTTTGTAAAAATTCAGGGTTCAACTTGAAAAAATTAATTTTTATTCCTAAACTGTATTTGCTCATTTAAATTAAATGTTTTTTAGTTTTTAAGATTTTATATTTTTAGTTTTTATAGCATAAATTTACCATATTCCGTTCCCCCGCGCTGCGTTATCATTTGATTCGATGCGTTGAAATTCAGCGTGGTGAAACAGTTGCCGTTTTCATGGTCAAATTCGACAAATGGAAACAATCTTAAATAAACAATAAACAACAACAAAAAACAAAAAACAAAGCAACTGAATTCAATAACAATAATAACACACATGAAAGTCGACAGTGATATCCACCACTGTTAAAACGTAGATAGAAGTTTCTGGAATTTAAAACATTATGAAAACTAACTTTTTGCATTCCCGATTTTCTTCATATCGGCATTTTATTAGGAACTCATTTAATGTAATGCCAGCTGCGGACAAATCTTCCAAAGAAACAAACAGTGGTGCCAAACTTTGCAAATGTCGGAATGTGCTGCTTAAAACTTCACTGTCTGTGAAACTGGTGGCATTCTGAAACAAACAAATCACTGTGCTTTGATCTTTGACTTTTGACCTTTGACTTTGACGGTTGATCCTAACCTTTAACCTTTGCCCTCTGCCCTTTGCCTTTTGCCCTTTGTCCTTTGCCATTTGACATTTTTTCCTTCGACATTTGCCCTTTATCCTTTGACCTTTGACCAACATTGGTATTGGAATGGTGGAACCATGAATATTATTGGTAAAGCAGCAGGCGCTACAGCAACTTTAAAAACAAAAAAGCTTCACTAATCGTTATTCTTTCAAGAAACCCGACTTTATTTAACGATAAGAATACAAAAAAGGAATGACTTTCGTGAAAAATAAAATATTAAGAAAATTTTACGGAAAAGAATAAAAGTGCCTTGAGCTGTACATTTACGACATGACCATTGTTTTTAATCGAACTTAAACACCATCTTTCTCTCATTCTGTGCAGCAAACGACCATTTTCTCTGACGTTAGCAGTTTGGTCACACGCCTTTGCTAGCATTGACACTTTTTTAGAAAACCCGACAAATGCCTTACTTTAGCTATCAATAGTTGATTAACAATTTCTATCCAATAAGGACTTGCACAACCGATATCGGACGCTACGCCACGGCCCATCGGCGACAAATAAGAACAGCTTGCATCAACTAAACATAAATGGTTACGTAATATATAAATAGATGCATCACGAATACAAAACCAACCTTCTTTGAAAACATGTGTTTTGAAGAATCAAGTAGACAGAAAACTTTAAGCGTTAGTAAGTTGCCCATATAGCTAGGTACTAATCCGATTTTTGATCCAGTGGCAAAGAAAATCCCGCAGAGCCACTGATTTTTGAGATGAAGCTGGTAAATTAGCTAAAGTATGTTCACCAGTAGGGCTTAAGCTTTAGCTCTCCCAATTCAACCGGGCGAAGGATATATCCACCTCAACCTCGAAAGGTGGGAGTTAAAAAAACACAAATCTTCCGTTTCTTTCAGTTAACGTTATGAAAGGATCATATTCTATTCGCAGTGCTAGTTTTTTTACTATGTATTAAGGTGGTAGTAACGATGTCGACGATCTTTTACATTGGATTTCAGTGAAAGCAGTTTTTTCAAGCGACTAGTAAAGTAGTACCAGAGTAGCTATTGAAACTAGATCAAAATGTACACAAATAATTTTTATTCATTTAAAAATGTGCAAGTTAAGACTAGCTACCACGTTGGCTTAGGAACCGTGTCTAAATTACAAACGTTTAAACGTTTGGATAAATGCTCCAACATTTTGTCGTTTCCAAACGACAAACCGTCTGAAAGTTTGCAGTTTACAAAAAATATTAGATCTTTGCTGTGAGTTTAAAATTCCCTGCAAAACCTTTGCTTCAAAGTGATATCGTCAAAATCGTTACTAACCATCTTAAGTCATTCACAACTTAAACAGAATTTATGTGGATTCGACAGTTACAGTCGCAGAGTAAGGATCGATTCATATTTTTGTCCGTATGTCCTTCAGCCTACAGAATGACGTCACTAGCAGCCTAGTGCAGTGGATCAGACAGCGCATGTGACGAAGGTCATTATTTCGTCATTTTATCGGCTGGACGGACATACGGCTGTAAGTATGAATCGAGCATAATAAAGCGGAATGCCACACCACAGTACTCACCAGCTGGTATCAGTTGTGTGCTTTGGCTTGTTGAAGTGGTGGAGGCTGGTTGATTATCTTAAGATAATAAGATAATAATGAAATTCCAAATTACCAAATAGCAGGGTACAGCTAGTCCTTTATTTGAGTTGAAAGAAAATCGAAAGAAAAAGAAAGAAAATTTTGAAAGAAAGAAAAGCTAATTGACCAAGAAAGAAAACCGAAAGAAATTTGAAAGAAATGAAGCAGAAAGAAATTTGTAAAATTCCTGGCGTTTTGGCCGACATTTGACAGCAATAATCGAGTAATTAATCTTAATAATAACAGCTGACGTGGTGAGTTGGCAATAATAACGTTTAATACCTGCATGGCACTTACATAGGTACTCACTTAGTTGTAATGCTATACTGCTCTTAAGCCTATGACAGCTGTGACATGGCCCACCTCAAAATTGATAAAGGACCGACTTTAATGTGTGTGTACTCAAAGAAACCGCGCCGAAATTGAAAGAAATTGCAAGAAAGAAAATCTAATTTTCTTTCGAGAAAGAAAGTGGAAAGAAAGAAAATTTAAAGAAAAAGAAAGAAAATTTGAAAGAAAAGAAAAGAAATTTGTACTGAAATAAAGGACTGGCTGTACTACTGCTGCTATTGCACCTAATTTTTATAACGCCCAGACTAAATTAAAAACAAAAAATAACAGCTTATATTGTCTGCGATCTGCTACAGTAAATAATCAATATTAAGTGAACTTTACTCAAAACTTAATATTGATACTTTTAAGTATATCAAAAAAAGTTCACTTTTCGTCAACTATGTACTCTGTGTTTTGATGAATGATGAATTTTGATTGATTTTTTTGATGAATTTTAGCAAAAAGATTGCGTTAAAAACTTGAACACATCCGCAGTTCCAGCGATTACACTAAACCCATATGAAGTTTTTGATTGAACTGTAAAACAACAATATTGAAAGAATTATTGATCAGGTTATAAAATTTTTATTTTTTATACAAAATTTAGATACGGCTTGGCTTTTTTACAAACTGTGAATGTCCTTACTTGG
Organism: Trissonchulus sp. WLG1_4; assembly: GCA_030248245.1. Classification (NCBI taxonomy): domain Eukaryota; kingdom Metazoa; phylum Nematoda; class Enoplea; order Enoplida; family Ironidae; genus Trissonchulus; species Trissonchulus sp. WLG1_4. The sequence continues at coordinate 16,126 of JASANF010005337.1, forward strand.
ATCGGTAGTCCTTATCTTTTTCAAAGGGACAGAAGCGGTTGTCAATGTTGTTGTAGTTGAAGTTGTTGTCGTTGCTGCTACAAAAAGTATGTAATGTGCATAACTACTTTCGTACCTCTAAACGCATGAAAGTTAGCTTAGCAATGAGTTATGCTGTACAACGGTTGTGCGTGTTTTAGCTAAACTTACGCTATTTTTATACCTTTTTGTTCTCTCTAGAGAAGCAACTTTTCGTGATGCTTTTTCTTTCCAAACTCCAAGCAACCACTGTCATTTTAGCTGTGTTACTGCTAAAATGACTTTTGTTTGCGTATATTTTTTTTAGTCTACGCAACAATTTAGGCAAAACGGCAATTTGACCAAATTGTTGTTATGGGCAATTCAATAAGCATAAACAATAATGAAACTAAAAGAACAATAAAGTTGAAATAAAACAATTCAGTAAAAATTGAAAAAATATTTCTGAAACAGTTTTATGTAATTTAAAATTTTCATGAGGATTTTATTATGAAAGTATTGAAGTATGAAAACCCCGAACAAAACAGAACACTGAGTTAATGACTTTACATTATGAACACTCAACTTAAGATGGCAGCAAAACAGCCGGATGTGGGCAAAATGTAGTAATAATCACGCATAATCAACTTGATTTTGTACACTTATAGTGGCGTGACTGTTTGCTAACTTTCAAAGCTGAACGGACGTACGGTACAGCTCAAAATTAACTGCATATGACTCCGGAGTCAGCGTCACTGACTGCATTTTGCAGTGTGACTGCAGTCAACCAATGGACGTCACAAGTCCGATTTTACTTTCGATAGTCTTGATTTTCATAACCTGACTCTGGAGTCAGAGTCAGTGACTTTGGAGTCTGCATCACCTTAGTCATCAATACTAAGTACAGTACATGCTTGGGTGGTTCGAAACCTTCCTGGGTCATTCTGATGCTAATGCTGTCTTTCTTTCAGTAAGAATCTCTCCTTCCCTTCTTGACACCACTACACAATAACCTACCAGCACATAAACATAGGTTGTGATGTCTGAATGTGCTGCTTCCGCAGCTTAAGGTGTTTGAGGTTGCAAAGCAAGATCCATCGAGACTTAGGCCCATTTTTTTGGTATTATCAACAGTACAGATCACTACAGTAAGATTTTTCAAATATTGCAGGTTTTTGTCCGCAGTATTCTGTTTTTCCAAGCACGTCGTTCCAAAATGAAAATCACAGACTGTGGAACAGTCAAAACCAGGCTCTCCAAGAACGTAAAACGACCCGTCGGGTTGCATCAGTGTTGCTAAAAATGCATAATAATTCGTACTTGATGTCGCTAACTCCGTAGCAACAGTAACAGTACCTTAGGCTCGGTTCACACAGACTTACTTTTTACTTTTTATTTTTGGCCTTAATTATAAAATTCAAACGCGTTCTACTTTTCACTTTTGCAGTTTAGTCAATGAAATTGCTCAAACAGTAGCTCCGCCTATGCACTTCTGCGCCAATGCCAACTATTAGAAAGCAACTATCACTTTGGTGAAAAGTGACTTTACTGAAGGCAGTGTGAGCACAGTAGCTTAAGACTCGGTTCACACAGACTTACAATTTACTTTTTGGGTTGCCGACCAGTTGCGAAGCAAAGGCAACCCTTTTGTATCTGAAATGTCTGTTATTAATATTATTAATATTATTATTATTATTATTAATACAAGTCTAGTGCGTCTAGTTTAGACTAGTTAGACCATGTCGTATTTATCTTAGTGAAGTCTATTTTATTTTTCATTCTTTGAAAAATGAGCAAAAAATTTTAAATTTTTGCCTCAATTCAATTGCTCAGAGATTTGATCACTTATGGTGTGATCTGTACAATTAGCCCCTTTTAGGAAAAGTTTTCAGGGGCCATAGCTTTTGATACGGTAGTGGTACAATTATAATTTTAACGTCATTTAAGAGGAAATTGTTAGAGCTTTCAAATGATGGGTCACATGACCCTGTGACGTGACGTTTACCGTACGTCAAAATTTAGAAAGTGAAATTTAGACTTATTTTCAGGAAGTTGCGCCATCATGTGATATGTCATTTGAAAGCGCTAGAAATTGTCTTTCCAATGACGTAATTTTTATCTTTCTACGATGCTCCTAGCCTAAGCTGTGGCCATTTTTGTGGTTAACCTCCAGAAATAACTAACTACAAAAATGGCCTGTCGCGGAGGATTCTGCGGAGGAAAAATAACTCCATTTTACGCCCTTTTAAACGCAAAGTCACAGCTTAGAAGTGTAGTATGAAGCATTAACGCTTCTTTTAGACATTTTGATGAAACAGATTCTAAATACCGTGGTTTCAGTAACAACGTTTAAACATTGCTCATAGCAACAGACAAGTAACTCCGTTTTACGTTGCGTATAACTTTGGAACCAAGCGGCTGCACGAGATTCGAAAGTTAAACGTCTTAATACCACACATGGTTCTAACTGATATTTTAATGTGGAGTAGATATTTTCATTATCATTATGAATAGGATAGTATAAGTATATTAAATATTACAAGTCTAGTGCGTCGGGTATGTTAGGAATCTATGTAACGTGAAGCAAATACGCGGATCACAAAAAGGACAAAAAAATTTGAGAAAATTTTTGATGAAGAATTGCCTTAGATCTATACGCAAGTATGTGATCGAAATGCAATACTTTCGTTATTCTGAAAAAACCCAAGTTAAAAATTTGAAAAAACGACCCCCGGCTGGACTCGAACCAGCGATCAGACGGGTGAGACTCCTCGATGCTAACCACTACACCACGGGAATTACGACAAAGGTAAGTTAAAATCAGTTTAAGTTATTTTGTGTGTTTCATTTAACACTATGGACTGGTTCCAAAAATTAATTTTATTTCCATAAATAGAATTAAGCTTAGGAGTTAACCGAAAAATGATAAGCGAGTTATGAGCTTTCGTTTGGTATATTTGAAACTGGGTTTGGTACATTAAAAACTGGATTATTATATTTATCATTATGCTTAGGATAGTTTATATCCTATTAATTAATATTATTATTAATATTATTACAAGACTAGTGCGTCTAGTTTAGACTAGTTTGACATTTGACAGCTATCTGATAACGTAAAAATGACGTTTCTGTGTTGAGCCGATCCTGAGTTATTATCGTAATTATTTTTGAGCAAGAAAGTTTATATAGTATTGTGGTGAAAAAGACTTAGAATGGGTTAAGCTCCAAATTAGTGTGAAAAAGACTTGGGTTAATTAACTTTCTGACTGTTACGTGTTATGCGAGAACTACTGACTTTGACTGACTCTACTAACGATCACTTCCTTAGGTTCACTCTCAACAAGTTACTGACAATGCAAAACATACGTTGCGAATAGGGTGTGACGTTTAGGTACTGAATGCTTGATACTGCGACAATACAATGGATCACTGACGTTACTTAACTTTCCTGACTATATTGGATCTCTCAACTCAAACTCAGCTCAGTGGGGTAGCAGAGGTTAGAAATGTTTTTGCGGGGGCTCCACCCTTCGAAAAGGGAACCGAGTAGCTACAGAAGACTTAACTACAGAGATCTGTTTAGGTCACCTATGGATTCTAGTCCAAGCTCGTAGTTAAGCTCAGTACCTCTGTTGGCTAACTCAGTCAAAATGCTTACGATCGCCGAAACGTACGTAAACACAAACAATATATGAAAACACTAACAGTACTACCTCCACGGCGATCGTGTTTACCTATAATTCCACTGATCTCTCAATGACAGAAACACACCCTTTAATTTTGACTAAGTTCTCGCTAACTCTTACTCAACGTATAATCACTCAGAATTTGCCTCTCCTATAGCTTCCACTTAACCTTCACTTGAGCAACTGGTTTCAGGGGATTTGAACTGCTCGGACAAGCTTTTCTGCTCTGCCCGTCGTGATTCGGGAGGGACACCAAAGGCCGGGGATAACTAGGAACTTATACCTTGTTTCAGAGGCCTAGCTCAACCCTGACGCCTGCTTTTTCTGGTGTCGGGGGACACTAACGGATCCACTCCCCAATGCTATTTCAATGACAAAACTTTCACTTCACTTTTTGACTAACAACTCACAACTCTACTCAATACTCAAAATTATGTGTGACTCGTGTAACTTTACGTAACCTGCAAGAAATAGCACAACACAACCTAACAATCAATCGTAGCTACAATCTACACCCTAAATAACTCGCGTAATAGACAATAATACTTTCGGAC
>JASANF010005338.1:0-15245 GCA_030248245.1 Trissonchulus sp. WLG1_4
GATGACCAAATTCATCACAGCCAACGACGTGCTACACCGGTACTTCCGGCAGGAGTTCTCACTACAACATCGGCGATTCACCTCAATCGAGCATGCTGTCAGGTATTGTTGCCTAATCCAGCATGGATACAACGACCTTGCCGATATCATCCTGTGGGAGAGCGCTGGCGCTGACCCGTGCACACTGCCAGAACGCCTAATCGAGCTCAAGTTCGAACCAACTGTGTCCTGGCTGGAGACTCAATACGACGTCTACAAAGCCGTCATTTGCCTCCTAATGACCCAGCGGGAAGGTATTTCCGACGCCCTCAAAGCGGACCCCGGTGAGCAGGTTCATTTTATCTGTATCGGAGGATCTGACCTTACTTGGACTTGTGGACTCAAACAGGCCCAAGCACGCCGAACGCCTATTGAGCAGCACCCAGGTCGCAACCTGTACGGCACCCTTTTGCACGATATCCGAACTGAATTGTTCGCCGGACAACTATCGATTGAGTATAGTGCCGAGGAGTTGTTTGAGCGGGCTTTTTTCCCCACTCGGCAGCCCTGGGACTCTGTGTTAATTCTGGGTGACAGTCAGGCTAAATTTGTTCGTCGGATCCCATCGGGCGTCCCGTTTTCACTCAGTGGGGGGAGACCCGAACAAATACTCGAGAGAGCCGCCAAAAAGGGTTTGGAACCGGCCAAGTTTCGTGACACGGTGATGCTGTGTGGCGTAAACTCGATCGATTGCCTGCCCCCTCTATTGCCCGAAAAACTTGAATCCGGGGTACGACTTGCCAAAGTCCTGTAACATTCAGGTCGGTTGATGACCGGTGTGGTTGTTGCAGAGAACTGAGGGACCAGTCCTGAATAAGGGGGGAGGTGTAAAGGATACGTAAGGCTGCCTAGCATACGTACCTAGTGACTGCAGTGGTATGTGCTTGTGCGTATAACGTGCATACGTATGTGTGTGTGCAGACTGCTGCCGGACTCACGTGATGTGTTTATGCAAATTAGTTTGTTATGTGTGTTATGTCTGGCAGTCAGTAAAAGTGCAGTTGTCTGGACCGCTGGCTTTTAGTCAATTTACACCGAGTAACAAGTGTGTCTAATTTGTAAAAGGTCTCCTGCTTTTGTGGTGAGTTATTCTAGCTAATTCAGTTAATCTAATCCAGTTAATCCGAATTTGTGAACAACCCCTGAAAAACTAACTGACTGTACTAGCAACACTAATAGCCATATATAGCGATATTGCATATATATATATATATATATATATATAATATATATATATATATTTATATATATATATTTTGCACCAAACGCAACAGAAAAATAGCCCATTAAATTGTAAGACACAGCCACATTATCAATGAAAAAGTATAGCAAAAAGCTAAGCTAAGTATAGAAGCAAATGCTGTAATTTTGCACAGAATCCACCAATTTTTGTAATTGATTGGTGCCGGATTTACAAAAAGGTGCCGGTTGTGCAACTTGGGCCGAGAATTTAATGGTGAACAAAACATTATCAGCCGGTCATGGGTCTAGGACGCACCGTTTTTGAGCTATAAGCTGCCAGAGTTGAGAGTTTGTGCAAATTTTGCGCCATCGCTCAGGCATAATGTACCTCACCCTAGAGTATTAACACAGCAACCGTGCGCCTACCATAGTTGACTGCTAGAAGTAAACTACAATATCCACTGTAATCTGATGCACAAAAAGTTGACTGCCAGAGTTTCGATCAAATATCATAATGAGGCAATAAAGAAAATACTACTTTTGCGTTGAAAAAAAGTCAAACTTTTACACTGCTTAATCAAGCATAGGTTAAAAATAAGTGAAAAATGAGTTATAAACAAGTAGTAAGTACCGTATTACCTCGAATAAAGCCACGGGCTTGAATAAAGTCCCAGCCTTGAACAAAGCCCCAGTGAAGAGGCTCACGAAATTATAAAGTCCCAGCCTTGAATAAAACCCCAGGGGTTCAAGTGTAATATTAAGGTAACATAATGACTGCCGGTTACTGATTCAAAAAATAGTCGGACGATAACAAAGGCTCATATACTGCTTTAAAACGAACCCAGCAGGTTTGCCAGCTACGTAGCAGTGCTTTGCATTGCAAAACTTCTGTTTCGTTGCAACTGTTACACTGAGAAGGAACAAAATTTATGAGAAAGGCCGTCTTCTCAAAACTGACGAAAAAATAAAGCCCCAGCCTTGAATAAAGCCCCAGCCTCGAATAAAGCCCCAGGCAAGGCGTTCGCGAAACAATAAAGCCCCTGGGGCTTTATTCGAGGTAATACGGTAAGCCAAGCCTTACGTCATTGATTAAGAACTTTTTCAAAAACAACAATTGTGGCACCATGATTCATTTCAAGCCCGTTTGGCTCAGTTGATGGTGTGTTTCAGCGTAGAGGCAAGCAATTGAATAATGACCGTAGCCAGCCGTCTCTGCAAATACACTACAGTGTGTTTTTTATTTATTATTCAGAAAGTTCGATTTCAAAAAAGGCGAATTTTACGGGGATGACTACGGCGCCCGTTACAAATTCTTAGGCGTACCAGTAAACACCTATCTGGGTCGTATAAGTGTCTATGAATATGATGCCAATGACCCATCGGATTGCCTCACCAGTGTTGATATAGAGCCTGTTGCTCAGGATACAGTTTCAAGTTCACATGGGGATTATAAGCAAAAATCGTGGAGGCAACCTTACCATAGATTCTGCCACGCAGACTTTAGTGTGTTATATACTTGCGACATATCACAGAGTCGGCAGAGTAGAACCAGCCGAAGACGAAAAACATCCGGCCCGTACGGTCGAAAACGTCGGCCCCAGGCTAGGAGTGGTAAAAGCAAGAAAAGGTACAAGAAAAAGAACCGAGCCGGTCAGAAACGGAGATATCCATTTATTCACTCGACTCAATGGCGAAATTTTGGAAATCGAAGCAACAAAAGAAAACGGAATGCCAGAAAAGGAAAATCAAATTCTGGGTTAAAAAACACAAATCGGTACCAGCGAAAGTTTTCAAGTCGCGAGTTTGCCACACGTTATTTTTGAGACAGAAGAAGATTGAAACAAAGTTGAAGAACTTCTAAACTAAAAATATGTAAATCCAAAAATTGAATAAATAAATGTTAATCTATAACTCTTATATTCTATTGGTAGGGTCACTGCCTAGTGCCTACAAGAGGGGGGTTTACTTGTGCTGTCCAAGCCGTATTAATTAACAGTCGAAATTTATCATATTTATTGTTTTTACATTGGAAAAATCAACCCAAGGCAATACGGGGCACATAAAAACACTTTTGCAATAAAACAGGGTTAACGAGCCCCCTGATTGGTACAAGTTTTGCCCCATTTCGGTTGTAGCTGCAAGAAGCGAGTACGTAGTTTAGCGTTTGGACGTGACACAGAATGATGCCACACTCTCGGCGAAGCCCCCTATTGGCCTTATTCTCTAAAACCCCCAATTCCCCCCTGTGTTCGTACGAGAGCGCCTGATTCGGTTGATCGTCAGTTTGTAAGCCCTAAGTCCCCCCTGAAGTCAAGTACGAGTATAGTATAGAAGGAAGTAATTCAAGTACGAATAATTCAAGTACGAATAATACGTAATAATGTCCTCAAACCATCTTTCCAACTTTTATGGTAGATCCCGACAACGAATTTCAAAGAGAAGCCGAAAATTGCTAGGTTATCTAGGTGCAGTCGGAGGAAAATTTAGCTAGCGAACGGTCGGTTTTTATTTTCTATCCTGCCCAACCTTGTCTTTGCCCATTCGTCCATTAATCCTAGCCCTGCTTTTGCAAAAGTGTATAACCCAAAATTCAGTGTCCGACTCCATTTTTGCGAACTTTGCTTCACGCGTCATACGCCCCCCGGTTTTTTAAAGGCCTTATAGTGCCACCATATTTTGCCGCGCCAATCAGCGCTATTTGTACGCCTGTCTGCCCCGTGCTATCCGTCCGGCTTGTTTCCCATTCTGTCCTCGCGTGCGCTAGCCAGCGTCCGCGAACTCTGTGCTCACGCCGAGCCCTCTGCGTCCAGTCCCTCGTGTCCCCCTGTTCGTGCGCTAGTCCAAGCGCCAGTGCCCCTCGGTCGTTTTCCCCCTGTCCGCGCCGGTACCCTCCGCTGCCGCCGCCTCGCGTCTTGTCCGTGCCCGCTGAGCTGAACCACTCCCGTCCGTGTGCGGCGCCACTCGACTACCGCGCCGCCTACCCTCGCCCAGTTAGTGCTGCCCCGCGTCTCCGGTCCATACCCGTGTGCCCACCGTCCGGTCGCCCGATCCCGCTCCTGCCAGTCCGACCGCTTCCAGGTCTCCCTTCGTGCCTTCCACTGATCCGTGTCCTGTTCCAGCTTCGCCGTCCAGACGAAGTTGTTAGTTTTGCTATAGCTGTTGATAGGTAGAAAGGTTAGGCTGACCCTTAGGTTAGAATAATTAGTAGACCTGTTGAGTAGTAGACCCGTAGACCTGTAGATTTAGTTCTAGCCTGAAAGCGCCAGGCTAGAAGAGTGCCGATTCAAGATTAGATATTTTCAGGTAGTATATCTTGTGTTCTGTGCCGTCTAGTGTTACCGGTTAACCCAGATCACGAAAACTATTTTAGTTCAGTTTTAGCTACGATTGATTGTCAGGATATTTTCCTATCTTTTTCAGGATTACGTAGATCACACATTTACGTACGAGTCACACACAGTTTTTAGTACGAGTAGAGTTTCGAGTCGTTAGTCAAAAAGCCAAGTGAACTTTTGTTGCTGAGATAGCATTGGGGAGTTGATCCGTTAGTTGTCCCCTGACACAGAAAAAGCAGGCGTCAGAGTTGCGCTAGGCCTCTGAAACAAGGTATAAGTTCCTAGTTATTCTCGGCCTTGGTGTCCCCCCCGAATCACGACGGGCAGAGCAAGAAAAGCTTGTCCGAACAGTTCTAATCCCTTGTGACCAGTTGCTCAGGTTGAAGTTTAAGTAGAGCTATTGGAGAGGCAAACTTTGAGATTCATACACGTCGATTATCAGGTTAGCGAGAACTTAGCCAAAATCCAAAGGGTGTGCTTTTATCATTGAGAGATAAGTTGAATTCTAGGTAAACACGGTTGCCTGTGGAGGTAGTACTGTTAGTGTTTTCATATTGTACTTGTGTTTACATACGTGTCGGCGATTGTAAGCATTCTGACTGAGTTTAGCACGCAGAGGTACTGAGCCTAACTACGAAGTTGGACTAGAATCTTAAGTGACCTAAACGGATCTCTGTAGTTTAGTCTTCTGTAGCTACCCTTTTCTTTCCTTTTCGAAGATTGGAGCCTCCGCAAAAACATTTCTAACCTCTGTTACTCCACCGAGCCTATTTGAGTTGAGTTGAGATCCGATATAGTCAAGAAATTAGTGAAGCCAGTAATCTATTGTATTGTCGCAACATAAAGCATCCAGTACCTAAACGTCACACCCTGTACGCAACCTGTACCCTTGTTTATATTGTTTTGGTAGTGCACCCAAGGTGAAGTGAAGAGTTCAGTCCGAGTCGAAAGTAGTAGTTCTCGCATAACACAGCAAAAGTTTGTTAACACAAATCATATAACTTAACCCGCCATCACAAAGTCTTTTTTGCCACACATGTGTACAAATTGAAGGATTTAAAAATCAGTTTATCCACAAATAATCGCCGCGTTTAATATTTCCTTCGGAATATTGCCACTCAAGGTAAATGAAACCCGCGGATAGATAACTATCCTTTGGCGTGTCCGCTCTCGGGTGCGGTGCTCATCCCGTTACAAAGCCCTGGAGCGTGAGGGGTACCACTTCAAGAGTGACTACATCCGTGGAGGGGGGCTAGCCCCTCAAGGCATAATGCCCTACACGGACCTCTGTTACCTTTCCACGTTATTGTGGTACCCATTTAGCGACCAGATGAGGATGGACTGCTGGGTTGGCAGGAGCAACGTGGCCCTAATCTCTTGTTCAAGGAGAGTACGTATAACCAAGTAGCTGGATTCGATTCACCAACCTTCAGACTAGAAATCGAACACCCTAACCACTCGGCCACACTGGCCAACCACTTTTTACTCAGCAGAAGAGCTTGTCTAATCAACGATTGCTATATTAAATCTGAAATTCTAAATGATCCTTCGCAAACCTAAATAAACACTATTTGGTTTGCACGTAAATAAATTGCTGTATTGTCATAGTGTTTACGTGTGTGAATTAGCTTATAATTGTGTTTTTTAAAATTTGGTAGAAGTTTTGGCTTATTTGAAAAAATGGACATTTTTAGACTTGGCCCGCGACGCGGCCCGCGAATTTTCCTTAAGGAAGGAACTCTACTTAAACATTACTTGGTGAATTGTTGAATGAATGAATTTAATGATCTCCGTTTAAGTTATGTTCTGCGTTCTGTTCTCTGTTCAAGTCCTCTGGTTAAGTTTCAGTTAAGTATTTTAAAGTGCAGTTTCTCAAAACTCTCGTTTAAGTTCTCTGTTTAAAAGTGCTCCGTTTAAAGCTATCTGTATAAAAGTTCTCCAAGTAATTTATTTACCAACATTAGGAGTTTAGGACCCGATTTATTGAGTCAAAATGTTTATTGTCAAAAATGTTCGTCATTGAAAATGTTCGAAGGTAATCAACATAATATTGGGGCCTAATTTGATAAAAATCAAGTGAGCATTTTCATAAACTTAGGTACACTTTCAACAACAAACGTTTTGCTCCAATCAATCGGGCCCGGAATTTGCTGATTTTTTGCGTGACTGTTTGGACCGTTTCATTCCCGCAGTGACCATTTGGCATCTCACGTAGTGTGTATACATAAACGCAATCTGGGCCAATTATATGAAAATTTCAACGGACGGTGAAAGTTCTCAGTCAAAAAAATTTCAATTTTATAAAGACTAAAAGTGCTCCGTTGAGCTCAACGGAGCCGTTGAAATTGTTTATAAAATTATATAAAATTTCAACGGCTCCGTTGAGCTCAACGGAGCTGTTTAAAATTTCGGCGAAATTCAAAGACTTTAGAACGAAATAATAGTAGTCGCCTGATTTGAACGGAGGATTTTCAACGGCTCCTTTGAGCTCGACGGAGAGATAGATTTTTTATAAAATTGCTGTTGAAATTTTTCAACGTTTCAACGGAAGCTTTATAAAATCCAATTTTATTTCAACGGCTCCGTTGAAATTTTCAGTGTATATTTTAAAATATAATGTCTGTGAAAATCAAAGACTTTAGAACAGAATAGTAGCAGTCGCGTGATTTGAACGGAATTTCAACGGCTCCGTCAAGCTCAACGGAGCCGTTTAAATTTTCATATAATTGGCTGATTATTCAACGGCTCCGTTGTACTTAACGGTGCCGTTGAGTTCAACGGGCCGTTGAAATCTTTATAAAATTGGGCCCAGTTGCTCAAACCTACAAATGTTACAATTGTAACAATTGTAGTGCTGGTGAGTTTGTTGGTGGCGAGACTGAAATCGTATAGCAGACACGACAAATGATGAACAAAATTCAAAAAAGTGGAAAAATGAAGAGGAAAATGAGAAACAGAATTTAGACAAATATCCAGGGAAGAAGAAAAATTTGAAAAAAAGAGATATGCCAGCACTTCTAACTTCTAGATCGGGTAAATTGCCCTAAACCCAGCCCAGAGCACAACATTTACATAGCACTATCAGATGCTCAGAAAAACCGGAAAAGCGATCCTCGTGTAGAGGTAGCTTGTCTATCAGAGAAAACTTGTGACCAAATTAAATTAAAACAGAGAGAAAAATATGTCACATGTAGACTTATAATGTACTGTTAGGCAAGCACGACATTACTTAGCGTTCGTGAACGACAATAGCAAATTGGGTATTCTGTAGCACCTGCACAATTGCTTAAATCACAGCTTAAAAATCATCAGCCATTTTTTCTGTCGCCACCTCAATAGCTTAGGGTTAGCCAGCTAGCTTCGGTTTGTTGTTGCTAGCTGGCTTACTTTAAGGTCGAAATGGCCAAATTAGTAGCTTTTTTACATTTTTTAAAGCCGTAAACATAAATTGTTTTTTAACTGCAACTGCAAATAATTGCAAATATGACATTAACCTAACCTAACCTAACCTAACCTAACCTAACCCTTGGAGAGTTAGGATGGTTTGTCCGTATATGAGGAATCAATTTGTCTTTCCGGCTGTACTTAGTCGAACAAAACGAGCACTGATATTCCTTAAAATTAAGGTGCAAAACAATTTAATACTACTCAAATTGATTGTTTTTCAGAACTCTTGATTTATCACACCTTCGTCATTAATATTTCAGCTACTTATCATTATTTCAAAATAATTTTAATACGTTATCATTATTGTCGCTGTCGCTTGAGCTGTCATTGTAGTCAACTAGAAATGAAGCTGCACTGTGGGCCAGTCGAATGTGGTTTTTAAGCTTGTCACAGCGTGAGTACTTCTTGGCGCAAATAATGCAGTAGTGGTCATTTTGCAAAGACAAAGAATTCCTGTGAAGGCTAAAAGTTCCGTTCGGCACTTAAAGGGACTAGCAAAAGCTCAGCATCGGCCCAGTAGCTCAAGTGGTAAAGTGGAGAGAGCTGTTCTGGTTCCTTCTTTCTTCTTGCCAATTCCTTTCAATCATTCCTGCTACGAAGGATCGGATGAGTTTTCATACACTTGCCCACGATTTGTAATGCGACACACACACATTACGATACAAACTGTTCACCAAAAATCATTCAAATAGAATAAGCCTTAGCTGTCGCTAACTTTTTTCTTCAATTCAAGCTGATGTGTTGATTTTATGTGGGCTGTCAGTTTGTCTGATCGGGTATAAACTTTCGCACAGTGTGAACATTGTAGTTTTGCCCCATGCACGCTTTGCTGGTGTCGAACTAACTTATCGTTTTGTGTGAATTCAGCTGAGCAAATTTAACATATAAACTCATGTCTGCAAACAAGAATAACAGTATAAATAATAGCACTGCTCGAAGCACAGAGTTATACACATGTCTGTGAATACTCCGTATCCGTCGGCCCATCATTCAAATCACGCACACATTTCAACACCAACAAATAACTTGTATTTTCTGCTCGGGCTGGTGCTCAGACTCGGTGAGAGCGACCAGCTTGTCTTTTCTTGCGTAGACATTAAGACAAAACGAACACTGAATTTTCGCCCCGTGCACAGTTTTCAGGTGCCGACAATACGTATCTTTCCTGATAAATGTAGTAGAACACAAATTACAAATAAAACTTATGTCTGCACTGTAACTTTCCTGACAAACGCAGTAGAACACAAATTACAAATAAAACTTGTCTGCACTGCATCTTTCCTGACAAACGTAGTAGAACACAAATTACACGTAAAACTCATGTCTGCAAGTATAAAGTCAATTTTAATTCATGGAAATCTTAAAAATATAGTAGTACTAACGCAGTAGCATACATTGCATTGCAGCAGACATTTTATATCAAAACAAAAAAATCCAGACGGCATTAACGGGTTGCCGACTTGTGTTAAAAGACCCTCTATTCTAGGCAAAGGACCTTCACTGACCGGAAGGTGGTCAGGGACCCAAATTACAGCTAGGGACGTCAAAAGTGCAATTTAGAAAATTTACCCGGAGACCCGTCGGTAAAGGGGTACCAGGGGGGTTTAGAGAGGTCCAGGATGGTCCTTGGCAAAAGTGGACCTCGGATTCATGTTCAGGGGCCCAAATTATTCCTAAGAACGTCAAAATTCCAATTTATAAAATTTGACCCCGGGGGACCCTGTTGGTCGGGGTCCTCTGGTAGGTCATGGAGGAGTCCAGATATTCTGTGATATTGATATTCTCTCGCGTACTCGTTAAAACGGGCTTGTTGGGGAGGGGTTAACTTAGCTAGGTCAAAAAATTAAGCTTGTCAAATTTCGTTTACTTTCCTGATATGTTACTCCTCCAGGGTACTTCTTATATATATGTAATACCATAAAGTACGATGCATTCACGGTGTGCAGTCGTGTTTAAATTCTTGCTCCGGCGATCGATTATTACTATGTGTGCGTAACGATTACAGGTCTTTGTGTACGTATGCAACATTTGTATGATCCTGTGCAACGTTTGTTGTTTTGTGTTTTTTTTCCTACGATTTGATTCTTAATTCTGTATGAATTTCAACTGGCTTTTTTCGAATTACGTCGGCTTATATTTTATCTATTGCGCTTCGCTGCCGTTTCGATTTTACGTTAACCTGCTATTCTATTTGTGGAATTTCCTCGTCCCATTATTTATTGCTGATTATTGATTCGAAATGGCTGACCAACGAGCCTTACGCTCGAAGATAGTAATTGGCATCTAGTGGATAAAATAAACGAACTCGAGTCTCAACTCAAAACTAACAATCTGGTCAATTACGGAATTACTGAAACCCGACCCGACGACACCTATAAAGTGGCGTGCGAGTTTTTGACCAGCAGGTTAGGGGTTACAGCGAACTATGGACTGATTACTGACGCTTTTCGTATGGGTCGGGCTGGTCAAGGCACCACTCGTCCTATGAAGGTTAAGCTTATATCTAAAATTTTCAAAGACAACATCATGTCTCGGTATCGGCCTACACGTGGAGACTTTGATGCCCAAAACATTCGCATTCGTGATGACCTGACCGAGTCCGCGCGTGAACTGCGGACTAAGTCATACCCGTTGATGAAACAACTTTTTGAGTCCGGCAAGCCTCGTGCATACTTCCTAAACAGTGGAGTTATGTTTATGAAACGGAACTATTATAATTTTGAACTATTTAAAACGGCTTGTCAACCTTATTTGAAGTAGTAATTTTTCGTGGTTCTATTTTTTTTAATATTATCATTATTTGTTATTGTATTAATAAGTTTAATTTGTTTATTTCGTAGTATTTAGGTTTATTTGTCGTTAACCTGTGGGCTGTATGTCTAGCTCTTTGCTTTATTTCGAACTACAAGTGTATATATGTTTTTTCATGCTTTATTTTTTCTAGTTATCGTATTATTTGGTATTCTTTGCTACTTAACCAACTAATATTTCTCAGTCGCAGCTGTTTTTTTCGCTCAATTGTGTACACTAATTATACTGCTGCAATTGTTTTGGTTTGGTTTTGGTTTTGTTATAACCAATTAATGTTAATATATGCAATCTATATTAGTATATGCTTCTAACTGTAACACTTTTTTCTTTTCGTAATTCAATTGTAAGTATCGACTGTCAATTGCATATTTGAATATACAGGGACTTTCTATTGAAAAATTAGTAACCTTTAAACAATTTTTCCCAAAAGCTGACATAGTCTGTTTAGTGGAAACCTGGAAATACAATTTTCAAATGTCAGAGCTAAAGTGTAAAGAATTTACGCAATTTTTTGTCAACCAACAAGTTTTTAATGATAGAGCTTTTAGAAACTCAGGCGGAACTGCTGTATATGTCAGAAATAGTATTGCTAAATATGTAAATATTATTGAAACCACATCCCAAGATTTTTTATGGCTGAAAATTTCCAAACAAATCTTGAGCTCTTGTAAAGATATTTATTCTGTACTTCATATATTCCTCCTGCGAATTCTCCTCGACATGAGGCTTGCTATACGAATTTATTCGATGAACTCCAAACCCAAACATTGCATTTTTAACAGCTAGGTAATATCATAATAGTAGGCGATCTAAATGCTCGCACTTCACTTAAAAATATCTCTATGGACTGTACTTTTATTGACACAAGATTTGACAATACACTGTCATGAATTATAATTTTAATATACCTTCTAGGAATAGCGAAGATGTCACTATCGTGAACTCCTTTGGCAGACAATTGTTGAACATATGCAATACGTGTTATGTATGTATTTTAAATGGCTGTTGCGATGCTGACGCAGAGTCTGGAAAGTTTACAAATCTCAAGAAATCCACATCTGGGCAAGTTCTAGGCTGTAGTGTTGTTGACTACGTGTTAACAGATTATGTTCTTTTTCAAAAATTCGATGAGTTTGAAGTTGTTGATGAATTTTTTTCACTCGTATCTAATAAAAATGAGTCTGAATTGAGTTCTCCAGGCCTATATTTTTTCACTGTCTGCCAAAAAAGATGACTTGGACACTGTTAATTCTAGGTATGAAGAAATTAACAACAATATTTCTATACACCAGTGGAAACCAATAGACAATTCATTTTCTGATTTCTTGATTTCTACCGATTGTAAAAAGGAGTGTTTCACATATTATAAATGACTGCAAATCTGCTAGTAATGTTTCTGAAACTATTTTTGTGTTCCTAAGGTCACAGATTTGTTGAACAATGCTGCTGCTTCTTGTGTGCGAACAAAATCAGTAATGTGCCATACGGCGCCAAAATGGTGAAATAATGAGTGTCTGTGTGCCAAAAAGAACTATTATGAAACATTAAAAACATACTCCAGGTTTAAGTGTTTGGCAACACGATCTATACTCACATGTAAATTACGTAATCTTAGACACACCATTTGAAAAAACAAACGGCTATATTTTATGAGGCAGTGCAAAGCGCTGGAAAAGTCTATTCAAGACAAACCAAAAAATTTTTGGCGTAAGATTTTCCAGCACTCAAACAACCCAGTAGAAATTTTTTTATGCACACTTTCAACAACTTTATTCTTCTTTTCATAGAAAATATTCCTATTATGCTAACTTCATAGAAAATCACCTACACACTCATTGTTACTCTAATATTCTTGACTTACCGTTGCAGCTTGTTGAAATTAGTACCGCAGTAAAAATGCTTAAAAATAATAAAAGTCCTGGTACGGATGGTATTTTTAATGAACAAATTAAACTAGCTTACGAATTTTTAGAACCATTATTTTTAAGCTGTTTTCTGCTATTCTAAATACCTCAATCTACCCACCATCTTGGTCAACTGCAGTTATCGTGCCAATTTATAAACAAGGTGATAAAACCAATCCTGAAAATTATAGGGGTATCTTGCTCATGAGTAACTTGGCTAAACTTTTTGACACTATAGTACGAAAAAGATTTGAGACTTGGCTTCACACTCTTAATAGTGTTGGTGCTTTTCAAATGGCATATAAACCAGGATATTTTACTATTGATAATTTATACATTTTGCATTGCTTAGCGGCTAACCATGTTGCACAAAAAGAGCTTTTGTATTGCGCCTTCATTGATTTTTCAAAAGCTTTCGACAAAATTAACAGGCAAGCTTTTTTTTATAAATTGGCTTGCAAAAATAGTTCAAGTAAATTTCTCAAGTTGTTAATAAGTATGCTTAATAATGTTAATTCAACTGTGCGCGGTGTCGAAAACAGATTTTTTTAAATCAAATACGGGTGTTCAACAAGGAGCAGTGCTTTCCCCAGCGTTTTTCAATTTTTATATCAGTGACCTAGACTAGTTTTTTGCTGAAAAAACTGCCCTCATATTATGTTGCATTATCCCCACCACCTGAACATGGAGCATGCCGCGTACTAACTGGCATGCCCATTTATTTTCTTTCCTATGCTGACGATCTTATTTTATTCGCTGACTCACATCAAAATATGCAACGGCTGCTGGGCGTTTTAGAAAGGTATTGTACTTGTTGGGACCTCACAGTGAACGCACTCAATTCAAAAATACTGTGTTTTCGCCAGCGTGTATCCACAAACTACATAAATTATTTTCTTTTTAATGCTGTTAGAATTGATTGTATTGATATGTATAAGTATTTAGGTTTTTTATTAAGCTCGAATGGTATGAGTATTGCATCTACTGTTGATCATTGTGTCAGTCTTGCTCGGAGACCAGCGAACTACATTTATCATTTACTAAATGAATATTTTTATTTAAAACCCGAAATTAAATTCCAACTATTTTATTCTCTAGTAGTATCCGTATAACACTATGGGCATGAAGTCTGGAATTACCTAACATGGAGTAAGTCTACTTTTTACTTACTGCATAATAGTTCTGACATAATTGAAAAATTTCATTTAAACTTTCTAAAAAAATGAGTGGGCGTCAAAACAACAACACCAACAGTTGCTGTTTATGGGGAGACAGGGCGTTTTCCATTATTAATAAACAGACATCCGGCAGTACTCAAATATTGGTGTAAAATCTTAGCCGAACCTCAGGATTCTATTATTAAGCAATCATACTATTCGCTATGTTGTCTTTGTGTGTCTCACTCAACTTTTAGTACATGGCTTACTTCATTGCTATACTTTCTTGAATCTGTGCATATGATGGATGCCTAGCGTAATCAAAGTGATCTTAATATTAGTGTTTTCATTTCTACTTGTCGCAAGCGTATGATTGATCGTTTTTTAGTACTTGAGTGGAAGCCCGAAATTTTACACTTTCTTAGACTTGATATTTATTCAAAATTTAAAATGTCTTTCGGGCTGGAGTATTTTTTTTAACTGTGGGTTAAGTAAAAAATATACTATAGCCTTAGTAAGATTCAGACTCAGATGTCATGACTTAGAAATCGAAAGAGGACGTTGGGACCGTAGACCTACTCATCGCATACGCCGGGAACAGCGTCTATGTAAAATGTGTAATATGCAAACGTTAGAAAATGAAGTTCATTTTTTGTTGGAATGTGCGCTTTATAATGATATTAGACCATATTATAACGCTCAAAATATTGAAAAGACTGATTATTTTTCTCAAATTTTGAATGCAAAAACTGTGTTCGAATTCAAAATTTTGGCCAAGTTTCTGATTCAAGTATTCAGCCGACAAAACATAAATTATCAGCGTATCTCGTAAATTGAATAATCAAGAACCATCGGGCCTTACTTTGTTAATTGAAGTTTAGAAACTTGTCAAACTAGATAGTCATCTATATAATTTGAGTTTTGCATATGTACCAAATTCTGCTTCAGTAAATTTGACTTAATGACTGTCACCGTTTCTCACATTTTTTCTAAAAATTATTATACTCTGATGAAACAGGCATATAAGTCTCTGTATGGTATATTATGCAATGTATTATCAGTAAACTATTTCATTTCATTTCATAAGCGTCACTTATGAATTGACAATAAACGCAAACAACATCAACCACCTAAACTAGAGCGACCGCAGTAAGTAACTTGTATTTGTGGTTCACAGCTAGCTATGTCTGGGGCTAGCTATGTCTGGGGCCACGGGCCGACCACACAACAACAACACTACCTTTAATTAGATAGAAAAAGATAGAAAAAATGAAGTTTGGAATAAGCACGAGTTAAATGTCACTAAACAAATAGCAGCTATAATTATGAAAATTTAAAATTAAACAACAAGTCTGTATTAAATCTCTTGG
>JASANF010005339.1:0-46577 GCA_030248245.1 Trissonchulus sp. WLG1_4
ACAGCCTAGTAGGTATATTTGACCCAATTGGCAAGTTTAATGTACGCACATGTATGTATGTATGTATGTATGTATGTATGTATGTATGTGTGTGTGTATGTGTGTGTGCATGTATGTGTGTGTATGTGTTGTTATTCAGCAATGCAGCTGGTTTTTCATGCATTGTACAGCCTAGTAGGTATATTTGACCCAATTGGCAAGTTTAATGTACGCACATGTGTGCATGTATGCGTGTGTATGTGTGTGTGTGTGCTGTTATTTAGCAAAGCAGCTGGTTCGCATGCAATGCATGTGCATTCAAAACGTAACAGCAAATTGGGCCATGTAACAAGGTTACGATTATCATTATTAAACCGGCCGTGCTTGATTATGTAGGTGTACACACAAAGATTGTGATTGTGATCAGTATAAGCAAAATTAGGCACGCGACCAATCACCCGCGACCAATAGGTCGCGGCCAATAACCTTGAAACTAGTACCATTGAACTGGCCATGGTCGATTACCTGGGTATGGTCACCAAGATTATGTGATTTGGGCACATATAAGCAAAGTTAGACATTCGACCAATCACCCGCGACCAATAGGTCGCGAGATATGACCTGGGAACCAGCGCCATTGAACTGGCCATAGTCGATAACCTAGGTATAGACACCAAGATTATGTGATTCGGACACGTATAAGCAAAGTTAGACAATCGGCCAATCAGCCGCGGGTCATAGGTCGCGAGATATGACCTCGGCACTAGTGTCATTGAACAGGCCAGGGTCGATTACATAGGTATAGACACCGAGATCAAGTGATTCGGCCAAGTATTAGCCGAGAAACAAAGTGTCCCAAAAGCGGGAGCAAATCCCCCCCCACCACAAACCAGTTTAAACCGGTTTTCGTAAAGCGTCCAAAAATGGGGAGCAAATTCCCCTCCCCCCCCCACAAACCAGTTTAAACCGGTTTTCGTAAAGCGTCCAAAAATGGGGAGCAAATTTCCCCCCCCCCCCCTCAAATGGGGGGGGGGGGGAGGAGGGGGGGGAGGCGGTTTGCTCCCCATTTTTTGACTCCCAAAGGAGCACATCCTGTCGCCCCTATACTACTGATGTAATATTTTCAACTTGGCTATATGTTGGTCAATAAATGACTCAAAACGCACGCCCCACTAGTGCTGTAATTTTGCACACAAGTAGATAGGAAATAGCGGTTCTGGAACCACCCGGAGCCGGAGCCGGAAGTGATTACGTCATGTGACGTAATAATGACGTAATATGATTGACAGGTGTCAATCATGTTACGTCACAATGATTGACAGGTGTCAATCATGTTACGTCACAATGATTGACAGGTGTCAATCATGTTACGTAATTATGTAATATTTAATTAATATTATTTAATTAATATGTGATATTTAATTATAACCTTCCACAAGGTTCACAAGTTCACAAGGTCAACAACAGTGACCGATAAAGAATGACAGAATGAAAATATCTAAAACACACACACGCACACACACACGTATGGTAGCCTATTTTAAAAAATGCGCCAAATTTTTCAAATTCGAACGTTCCAGACCAAGGGAAGAAAAGAAAAAAAAAGTGGGCGGCCTTCACCCTTTTTTAATAAACATAATTTAAGACCGAAAAACTTAAAAACCATGGTGGGGGCCCTAAAGGGGGGGGGGGGGATAGGTTGAATCGTAGTCTGGCCACCTTCCTTCAGTGATAGCACACCACAAAAAAAGTGATGTAACGCGGCTGCTGTCCCGCATAGCAAGGGATCTCCACAACACCTCGACAGCAGCTGGATCGGGGTGTACGACAGACTCGGTAGCGGAATCCGCGTTTCGAAATCACTCCGTTTGGAGTGAATGGGGGGACCGGCATTCCATCCAAGGCTCCCACCCACAAAGGGGTTCCCACCCTGGGGTTGTTGAGGGGCACGCCGACGACGAGCTTTGCGTTTCTTCAGAGAAAAGCTCAAATAATCTTCCATTCCTTTCGGAATACAGTCCATGATCAGCCCCAGTTCGTTGCAAAGTAGGCCAATTTTTTGCATAATGAGATGGCCATCGTAGCGACGCAGATTATGTATAGCGACCACAATATCCCGACTGAGTTTGAAGCCCATGTTGCATTTGTTGTGGGTCGCGCCGCGATACCGTCCACAAAAATGGCAATGGTCACGGGCTTTGGGCTCGTTAAATGCAAATGGCTTCGAACACAGATAGCAGTCTTTTTGCTTATGGTGTTTTTCTTCTTCAGCTGTCGTGAGATTCAAGGGTTGAGCATGAGAAAAATTCTGTTGGTATTGTTCATTTTTTTCCAAAATTGTGCGCAAAAATTTCTCTACACTGTCCTCTCCCCGGTAAATGATGCTGTGCTCCAGTTTCTTCTCAGCTCCACAGCAGTCCATTACCCCGACCAGTCCAAAGCCACAAGGGGAATGCTTCTGATACTTCTGAGTGAATGATGCTGAGTTTGGAGGGGGGCAGCCCGGTAGTTTTTCTGTCAGGCATTCAAAGTCTGCGTAAATAATGTAGGGGGCTCGCTGCATTCTGTGGAGATTGTTGAACTTTAGCCATTTGTCTTCAGGCATTACCACTCTCGTAGGATCGTTTTTCTCACAAAGCTGCATGTGAAGGATCTTTTTTTCTTGACTATACTGCGGCAACAGACATCGTGGGCAGAAGTATTTTTTGTGTTCGTACTTATTTTGATCATACAACAGACGATCCAAATTCTTGATCCAACAGTAATGCTGCTTTGAGCCTGCGGTTAGAAGCAGGAGATCAATGTGGGGGCAGCCGTTCTTCTTTGAGATGAGTAGTGGACTTGGGTCGTTTTTGTCCAACTCGTACACATTAATGCTCAGATTATTCCGCTGCTCAAATTTTGGAATATCACACACTTTGACTGGGAAATTAATGCCTCCGAAATTTAGCTCATTTGCGAACGGCAAATAATTAGTGGGGCGATGGGCATTATGCTCCACAGGGTGCAGCGCAGCCAAGACGCTCCATTTAAAACATTCACTGTCTTCGTTTTGCACGTTGACAACGGCTTTCTTGTTTTCAATATGTTGGGGCAATACCAAATACGATGATCCTCGTAGCGGTTGATAACTTGCGAGGTGTAGATCCAGGTGTAGGACCTCATCAACCACCCACCCGGAGCCGCGTTCGACAAATGTTTCTATGTGTGCCAGTATTTCCGGAAACGCCGCCTTCACTTCTTCTTCGACATTGGATCCCCGCAAAATCACTCTATTTCTAGCGTTGAAGTGGGCCTGAATTATTTGTCTGGGATCTGTCTCTAGATGAAACTGCAGGTTCAAACTCATCCACATTTTGATTCCAGACTGCTCTTCTAAGACTCGCTCGATAGTCTCACGAATGGTGTAAACTTGGGAGTACAGGAAGCTGTGCGGATCCATGGCAGCCTCTGGAGGTGTGAATGAGAACGTCTGGAGCGAGTTGCCGAGTGCGCACTGAACAGCTTTTGTGCACGTACGGGGTTTCTTGGGTTTAGGAGTCGACTCCTTTTGGGGTGGAGGTACTGCGCGTTTGCGGGAATGTACTGCGACATGCTTTGCTAGTTCGTCTGCTCGAGCAAACGATCTTCCGCAGATATCGCACGTCGCCGATTTCATTTTATTGTGGGTTTCGCGGATATGACGTAACAGGTTTTTCCGAACTGTGAACGACTTCTGGCAGATCTGGCATTGATTTGGATTCTGAAACAAGCAAAGCTTATATGTCTTACAATGCAACCTTGGTACATTCTTGGTTTGTAATATTCAGCTCATACTAAAAACATTGGCAGATGTTGTTAATCTGAAGGAACTGAGTAAAATTAAGTGAGCAGTATTCTACACCGGCTTGGGTAGGTAGCTGATATTTCGAAAACTCACTTGAGCCTTTGCAATTGGCAGACTAGCGGCAGACGGGGGCATTGAAGGATTCGAAGCAGCATGAGCAGGGGCAGGATTAAGGAGCATGTTGGGGGAACGAGTCTGAAAAACACACAAGCGTAAGTAACGTAAAACTATCTGTTTGAATGAAAAACAACTGTAGACTAAGTGTTTGGAAAGATTTATCAAATGTTTGCAGAAGAAACAAATGTTTAACTAAGTGTTTATGCTTGAAAATTAAAGTTTAGTGACTTTTTGTAATAAAAAAATTACTGCAGACTACGATTTTTCACGTGTTTTCAAAGAAAAACGAATGTTTAATAACTGTTTATAAGGAAAAATCACTTTAGGTTAAGATTTACTACGTGTTTGTACTTAAAATTACTGTTTAGTAAACGTTTATGCTTTGAATTAATGTTTAGTAACTGTTTGTACAAAAAATAACTTTGGGTTCAGTGTTTGTACTGAAAAACTAAAGCTTACTAATCTTTTGCACTTGAAAATTCGTGTTTAGCAGCTTTATGAAGGAAAACGTGAAGTTTGTACTAAAAAACGAAGGTATGAAGGTTTACGAAGTTTTTAAGCTTAAAAAATAACTGTTTGCACAAAAAATATCTTTAGACGAGCTGTTTGAAAAGTTTATGAAGGTTCGTGATAAAAACAAATGTGTGCTAGGTATCTATGCTTAAAATTTAAAGTTTAGAAGCTGTTTGTTCAAAAAATAACTGTAAAAACTAAGAGTTTTCTAACCGTTTAGTGTAAAACTTCAACTCTAAGTCTGTGTGTTGCTACAGAATTAAGTAAACTAAGTTAAAATCTAGAGTTAAAATCTAGAAGCTAAAGTTACTAAACCTAAGTTGATTTTGGTTTAAGTTTACGGCCAGCACTTAACCCTAATTACGACATGGACGGTGGGTTCGTGGCAAATGGCGAGAGGTGTGCTCCCTTAGAAAGTTCGTAGTAAACTTTCATCTACTTAACCACCCCCTAAATCCATTTTATGAACACAGTGCTTCGCGTTGTCTTCCCTTACTACCACCGCCATGAAGATTGCCGACTCCATACCAAGAGGTTAGCCGTTGGCTAGATACCAGCGTGCACAGGTCTAAAGACCGTCTGATACCCTGGAGTCCTACTCTTGCAACTTGCTTAGAGTTACAAGAGTCCCTAACTCAAGACATGGCTGCACACGGCAACAAAGTGCTGTGATATACAAGCAAAGCGCGCGTTGAAGAAGCACAATGCAAGCATACCACACCATGTCTATATGTTTTAAGTTTAAAGTCATTTTAGTATTAAATTTAATAAGTCCTAAGTTAAAATTAATTGAATATTTTAGTTTGGTTTTAAAATTTTAAAAACCTACACTTGGGCCAGGCTGATCCAAAGTCACAGCAAGGGGGGCCGGCGGATGTTGTTTCCGCAAATGCCGGGTGAGCGCATCTTTGCGTGTGAACGTGCTAGAGCATTTGGGGCATTGAAACGCACCCATAACAGCAGTTTCTGAAGTGAAAATTCCAAAAATTTTAGCTTTTATTGATAGAAAGTGTTATTTCAGGCTTGGCCTATACTGAAATGGCATTGGACACAATTTTTTTAAATACATAAATTTGATTGGTTGCATTTTCTTACTATTTGATTTTGATTGGATACAAATTTTAAATAAATGCATTTGATTGGATACAATTGTGCTCAGCAATTTTCATGCTGTAAGCTGATTGGCTATATTTTGTATCACGGTGTTCATTCTGCAACCTGATTGGTTACAGTTTGCTTAGCAATGGGTTTTGATTAGTTGCTTTTCAGTGCTAGTCTGCATAATCCAATCAGTTGCGGAGCTATTACCCTAAAATTTCTGATGCTGTTAGAGTGTTTATTACAATAGAAAATCTGAAATATATTAACTTTACATTCTGCTGCAAAAAGTGACCAATGACTGCAGAGATTCTGTCGTACACAGAAGAGTATGAAAACAAAAGTTTGTAAGGTAAAATGTTTCTGACTTTTCTTTCACTTAATTCGCTTAAAGTTTTTTTCAAACTGTTAGGAATATGGGGAAACTTAGCTCCCTAATTGCCCGCAACGTTGGTGAGCTGGAGCTCTCCAGTGATGAGCGAGAGTTGGTGCTTCACCAAGCCCAGCAGGTGTGCAGCGGGGATATGAAGATAAAGTGGACACACCTGTCCACATTCGATGACAGGGAGGGGACAACACACAAGAACTCCCTCGGCCATCACCGGCGAAAACATGGCAACAGTTTCGTTGGCGAAGTCAGCAGCAATTTTGCTTATGCGAAATTGTGTGAAGAATTCTTCACCGGTGCTAAAGATCTGGCGGAGAAGAAGTCGAGCTGCCCAAAGCATGATGCAGTGGAGGTCAGCGCGAGGAAGATGACCATCACAGAAAATCGTTGTCATGCGAAGGTGGTCAGGCTGACGTTGACGGGTCGCTTCGCTGAGGTGGAGCGACGCTACAAGCAAATCTTCCCGCGCATCACCTGGGACCAGGCGCAGGTGGGAGCCTTGGATGGAATGCCGGTCCCCCCATTCACTCCAAACGGAGTGATTTCGAAACGCGGATTCCGCTACCGAGTCTGTCGTACACCCCGATCCAGCTGCTGTCGAGGTGTTGTGGAGATCCCTTGCGATGCGGGACAGCAGCCGCGTTACATCACTTTTTTGTGGTGTGCTATCACTGAAGGAAGGTGGCCAGACTACGATTCAACCTATTATCCCAACAGCCCTCTTTAGGGCTACCAACAATGATTTTAAAGTATTACGTACTTAAATATAGTAATGTAAAAACAGTGAAATGCCGACTCATTGTTTCTTTCTTTCATTCCTTAGTCTGGAACGTTCGAATTTGAAAAATTTGGCGCATTTTTTAAAATAGGCTACCATACGTGTGTGTGTGCGTGTGTGTGTTTTAGATATTTTCATTCTGTCATTCTTTATCGGTCACTGTTGCTGACCTTGTGAACTTGTGAACCTTGTGGAAGGTTATAATTAAATATCACATTTAGACATTGTGTGTGTGTGTGTGTCTGTGTGTGTGAGTGTGTGAATAAATGAAAACTTGTTTGGCTCAGACCAGTGTGGCTGACCGCTTAATAGCCACTTGGTCATTAAAGTTGATTGCTTTTTTGACAAGAAGACAATTTTCAGTCTGGGAAACAGCCATTAAAGCGGCTCCTTTGGTCTGAGCAGTTGTTTGCACAACAGCTGTCTAGGTAATTTTGAATTTACCAATACAAGAACTGAAAGGAGGGGTAAGGTTAAAATTTTAATTAAAAAACTCGTTCATCAGCAATAATTACTGATCAAATGCATGCGTGTACGTGTGCATGTATGTGTGTGTGTGTGTGCGTGTAATTTTTTCAGGTCGGTCAAACGTACCTTAAAATGATTAGTAGCTGTCTATCTTGGCAGCTGTTTTATTTACATTAACGAAAAAATTGTAATTTCAAAATCTAAAAATAATGTGGATAAGTTTTTCAAGGCAAGCAGATTAGACCTTAATCTGATTAGCAGTTGTTTATTCTGGTAGCTGCGTTATTTACATTAGCGAAAAATTTGAACGTCCACTTTGAAAATTTGGAGGGGGTCCTAATAAAACTTTTCAAAAAATTTAAAAAATAACACCCCCCTTTTAATTTAAAATTAAATTTCAATTATGTAATTACATAATTATGTAATTACATACATGTTACATAATTACATAATTACTATGTAATAAATTATGTAATTATTACATAATTACGTAACATGATTGACACCTGTCAATCATTGTGACGTAACATGATTGACACCTGTCAATCATTGTGACGTAACATGATTGACACCTGTCAATCATATTACGTCATTATTACGTCACATGACGTAATCACCTCCGGCTCCGGCTCCGGGTGGTTCCAGAACCGCTATTTCCTATCTACTCACACAATTAGGAGATATACTAAGCTATTTTTAGATGCAGAGAAAACGCGTTGCTCTAACTCGTAACAATAAGTATCAGTCAAAAAGTATAAAATTAACAAAATGAAAACATCGGTTTTTCACGTACTTATCGACGTAAAAAAATTCTGGTGAGACTTAAAACCAAATCTGTAGCAGCAATTAAAAGCTCTATAATGCAGTTATATTTGACGTTAGTAACATGCATTTATCTGCTATCAGTGCGGCGTGGGAATGCATATGTGGCATCAGTTACACTAAAAAAATTTCAAATTCCACCGATTTGAATGGTCGTAGCTGAGTATACAGGGCAGTTATGAAAAAATTGACCACACACATTTTGTTTGCACCCTATATAGGTACAAAATATTTAATTTAGAAGGAAATTCAAAAAACTTTCCAAAATCGTATCAAAGGGAGGTTGAAGTTAACAGAAAGTCAGTCATATATATATATATATATATATATATATATATATATATATATATATATATATATATATATATATATATATATATATATATATATATATATATATATATATATATATATATATGTATATATGTATATATATAATCTTTATTTAACGTCGAAAATAGCAGGAGCAGAAGCTCATTGGGCTTATCGACACAATATGTGAGAATAAATTAATAAAATGCAAAAACAAATTTATGTAATTCGAGTCTTAAATTCGCGCAAAGTGTATATATCTAGCTGTAAGTATTTACTTGGTTTCAGCTTGAGATGGAATTGAAAGAAGGTGAGCGGGCTTGCGACAAAGCTGGCTCTGATGCAGATCATGCTCGACCTTTACTGTTGCAACACTTCTATGCCTTAATCGCAATCTGTATGCTTTCGGCTGTTTTAGCTGTGTGCTTGCTAGTATTTGAAAATCTAGTACACAAGTTGCTGATAAAACATTACATCGAATGGAAGAACAACAGAGTAAAAATTGCTTTTAAGAAAGCTGTCGCTGTCACTATTTTTCAACGGAAACCTACTATGAATAATTTATCTGACGTCAAAATAATAGATATGTGCTGAAATTTTCTATTAAAGTATTATGCCTGTTCAAGTCGATATTTGTCTGATTTGAGTGCAACCTGCTCCTAAAGAAGATTATGCACAACGGAAACGACTTCATTTAGGTAAAGTGTCATAGCTACAGCCAAAGGACCGAAAAGTATTCTGAAACATCAGGACTTGCCGTTGATCAAATACAGAGCAAATTAAGCGATAATGGGCAATGCTAGATGTAGTGAAAGTAAAGCAAACACTATACACGTCTAGGCAAGCTGCACGTTTTACTGCCACAATTTAACAAGCAATAAAACAAGCAGCAATTTCATGCAAAATTTATGGAATTCTTATCCATGGCCAGAACCAGCCTTGCGGTTTGCTCCAGGAGCAGTAATTTTTAGTGCAAATAATATTCGGCAGAATTTAAATCACTTGGAAGAAATTGCTCAAAAGAAATTAAACCTGTCGCTACTCGCTACCCCCCTTTTTAACATTAGAAAAGGTTTTTTGGCATTGTAGTTGATTCATGCTTACAAGCTCTAAGCCTAAACGAAGCTTAAGCCCAAACTAAGCCTACGCCTAAACTAAGCCCTAAGCCTAAACTAAGCCTAAGCCTAAACTAAGCCCTAAGCCTAAACTAAGCCCTAAGCCTAAACGGGTTGCCGCCTAAACTAAGCCTAAGTCTAAACTACTAAGCCTAAGCCTACGCCTAAACTAAGCCCTAAGCCTAAACTAAGCCCTAAGCCTAACCTTAGCCCTAAACCTAAACTAAGACCTAAACCTAAACTAAGCCTTAGCCTAAACTAAGCCATAAGCCTAAACTAAGCCTTAAGCCTAAACTAAGCCCTAAGCCTAAACTAAGCCTTAAGCCTAAACTAAGCCCTAAGCCTAAACTAAGCCCTAAGCCTAAACTAAGCCTAACCCTAAACTAAGCCCTAAGCCTAAGCTTAAACTTAGCCCTAAGTCTAAGCTTAAACTTAGCCCTCCTAAGCCCTATTTCACAAGATATATAATTCATACTGGTAGTGTGCTAAAACGAGTGTGGTGCACCCTACCCCCTAAAATCAAGACATTTACATGATTTGAGGGGGGTCCCCCCCTGGAATCAAGGCGTAAAAGCGCTATTTCGGCCAGAGCATCGTTCCGACCGATTACCTAGAATGGGGAATAGTATCATACTCTTCCCTATTATGCACGCTTGATAATAACAAGAGTATGCTACTGTGGTCTAGTCGCCGCGACTTTGGGCATGCTGTGACCAGTATCTCCAAGACCAGGCCGCACTTGTGGGGCCAGAGTAAACGAATGAAATGATTATTCGCAGCTGTGGTGATGCTCGCCCCGTCAAACCAAACTATAGGTTCCAAATGTAGAGAGGTCCCTCTGAGCGAGCCTGTTGCGTTAACGCCCTGAAGCCAGATTTTGTAGTTCATCTGAACCATATTTTATAATTTTAATATTAATAAACTTTCGTGTTCTTAAAAATATACATTTTTTTAAAAATTTAAAAATTTTGAGTTTACAAAAGTTTTTCATACTTGAGTGGTCTCTGAAACCAAAAAATGCATTTCACTATTCATTAATACTGCTCTGTTGCATCGAACCTGTGTAGATCCCCTTTATCCCCCTTTGTTCCGTGTTCCTGTTCCGCCGCCCTGATCTTGATTAGACACCCATCTAGTGTCAATTTACATGGGACACAAATTTGTTCCTGTTTTGCCGCTTTTTCCTTACCCAGTACCCACCCACCCAGCATCTCAAAATTTATCAACGCAACCCGATCGAACTAAAACCATGATTAGTGTAGTTTCCTAAGACTATAATTGACAAGTTGGCACTCCAAAATTGACCATTTGCACATGCTTAGTTTACGATCATACTAAATTTGTAATAGTGATAATGAGCTTGGTTTTTTGCTGAAAAACAGCAATACCCAAACAAATTACCTAATTTATGACCATAATACCTGATTCCAATGACCATACATCCTTAAATCTACCCTATTGCCCGATAAAGTTAACTTTTGTTACACTAAACACATTAACTTTACACTTGTATTATATACAGTATTTATTGACTACTATCAAATATCCACTGTTGTAAATATCCACTTTCTACTTATTACTACTAAAAAGTTATGTAGAGGTTCAGGTAATATGGTCAAAATGAGGCAAATTTACCCTAGTTGTCAAATTGTTTTTGAACTAAAAATTAACTGACAGTTAGTACGTATTCTTTGATATTTTACCTTCAGCCTCAATTTTGGTGCCACCAGAGAAGCAATTATTGTGAGAACAGCAGGGACTAAGACAACCAAGCTAGTGTTGTGGACTGCTCCCATGTGGGTTAGAAATTTAGAAACACTTTCATCCAATATTTCTTTCCAGTCTCGTTGACTGTTATAACTTTCTTTGTACAGGTTATGGATGAATTCGTCCATTTCTGGTTACTATAGAACTGCTGGTACCGCGATAGTATATATACAGTATAATACAATGCTAGAATCACATCAGACCATATCACATGTCAGATCACTGTGATTGACTATATTTTGAAAAAACAGTGTAACTGTCACAACTGTCACAACGGTTCACTCTGGGTTTGTCTACATCTGGGTTTGTCTAAAAGTTTGATTGGTTGTTTGAATAACAGTTCACATCCAATGGCTGCTAAGCTCCGCCTACCTAGTATTACAGTAAGAAAACCTATTTGAAATTTTGCAAATTAACTAAACTATTTCAATTTACAAAAATTTGTCTGTAATTGCCTTGGGATGGCTTGGTAAAGACTAAAGACCACCTGAGACACACCACCTTACTGGCATTTTTGTCAGTTTTGAGAATCGGGGACGTTGGGGCATTGTTTACCTGCATTATCTGAATGTATTTTGTTTTTTATTCAATAATGCTGTATATATCAGTGTTGTTGGCCTGGGCGTGTCAGGGCGGTTCTATAGCCGCACAGCACGTTCAAAACTTCAAAATTGCAACTGAAAAGACGTGTAGTACAGCTAGTAGTGCACAAAATTGGGCGCATTTGGCGAATTGAGGGTGAATTAAAGGTGAATTAAACAAGTTAGCCATTTTTTTACTTCTTATCTGCTTTGAGCCACTGTGTTCCAAATATGAATGAATAATTTTGTATGATTATTGTATTTTGTTTAATTGACAAATACTCTGTAAGTCTGTACTGTCAAATTCTACAGCAGGCTACGTAGTTTTGTACAATGGCATAGGCTGACCAAGCGGAGCTTAGCAATGATTGGCTGTAAATTGTTATTCAAACAGCCAATTAAAGTATTAGACCAACCCAGATGTAGACAAACCCAGAATACGCCGTCACAACTGTCACAGGAGTTTACAAAGGCCTTTGGATCACTCACTATGAGAATGACGGAACAAATATAGGTACCACTACACTACTTCAACACTACAATCATATACGCCATTTACAAACAATACGTTGTGAATGCGTTAAGCTGAGCGGCCTCCAATAAAAATAGGTACCACGACCAAAAATTACGGTTGCGGCGGAGAAATAAAAAAGTTGTAAAAAAGTATAGATTCAAAATTTTTAATAAAAGTTATAATTTAAGTTAAAGTTAAGAAATTGGCGGAATTTAATTTAAACTTAAAGTATGGGTGCTTGAATTTAAATTAAGTTAAAGTTAAAGTAAGACCCCTAACTTTGTTTAATTTTTGTTAAAGTTAAAGTTTAACTTTTTTGCCCTACTATCCACAAATTTGTATTTTCTGAGTTACGACCCCTTGCAAATTGCATTTTCAGTGTTTTTGGAAATGCACGTAGCCCAAACTTCGAAGCCAAAAAATGGTTATAATCTTTGTTTTTGGATAGTTTTGAGTGCGTTATGATGTTTCAAGGCATCGTCTAGGCGTAGTTGGCAGGATTCTCTAGGCTAAGCTGGCAGGATTTTTTCTAAAAATTTCTATTTTTTATCATCAAAGCCTGAACCTAAACCTAATCCTAGGCCTGATACTAAGCCTAAGCCTAAGCCCAAGCCTAGATAAATATCAAGTTTGAATTTGGTCAAAAATTGGACGTTTTTGGGGCATTTGGCCAACCGAACCCGGTCAAAGAGCCTTTGTTTTGAGTCTAAAAAATATGTATGTACAAATAAAACATAAAAATGGGGTATCCCAAAAATGTTTATTTTTTGACAAACAACAACAAACCAACCATACTTGCAAATGCCCTGAAAATGCTATTTTTAACATACACACAACAAACAAACATCAAAAATATGATAGTTGTTAATAATAATTTAAGTAAATAGGTACAAGTAATAAGTAAAAAAGTTAAACTAAATAATTTAAGGCCGTTCGCCGGGCAGAAACCACTTATATACAGTATAAGTAAGTATACAGTGTACCAGTGACCAGTGTTACCACCGATGGACTGTGGGCTATAATAAGCTACATACATGATATTATATAAACATAGCGCACAGTCAAAAACAATTTAAAAAATGATACAAAAAAAGTACAAAAATAGTACATAAAAAGTTCAAAAAAAGTACAAAAATAGTACAAAAAAAGTACAAAAACGGTAAATCAAAATAAGTCAAAAACTCATTAATATATGGATCGCTAATCATTGAAAAGTTATGGAAACATATTAAAAGGTATGACACAAAGCAGAAAACTATTTTTAAAAATAGTACAAAAAAAGTACAAAAAGAACCGAACTAACAAAAAACAATAAGGTAGTTTTATCAAACAGCAAATGTATCAGAGCGAAAAAAAAGTACACTACGGTGATCTAAAAAGGCTACAAAATATATGATAGCGACGAAACTTCAAAAAAACCACTTTTCAGAAAGTACAAAAAAAGTACATAAAAAGTACAAACCCACTTTTATACTTTTTTTGTACTTTTTTTGTATGTACTAACTTTTTTTCCTGTGGTGGCACTCCTGAAATGTGGGTTTTGGCCATTATTTTTAAAACGCGCAAAAATAAACATGGATCGTAAGAACAAAAGTTGTTCAGAAGTGAATTTCCTTCAATTTGATGTGAATATCATATAAAAATTTTTTTGAAAATTTTTGAGCTAATTTCAGCAAGAAAAATAGATTTTCACGGAAATGCCTTCACAGCCCGTGCATTTACACGTATGTAATGAATTTGAAAGGCTGAAAAACTAGCAGCTGCGTTTTACTGAAACATACTTAAAAATTTTCGATGTTTTATTGAGTGTGGTGTATATAAGTTTCTTGTGAACTAACGCAATATTTTCTGAATGAGACAGAAATATATAGTCAGAGGGGGTAAAAAAATACGATCGAAAACATGGGGTAAAAAATACACCCCCCTCCAAGAAAAAACCTCAACAGGTATGTACATGTATATGCCTGTTGTATGTATATGCCTGTTGAATACATACAAAGGAAGCACTACTAGTTCTACATTACTTAAGGGGGTAGTGTCGCGAAAGCAGTTTTGCTCATAGGTTGCAAAAAGAGATCTTTTTGCTTTGAACTTGTACGTTCACTGAGAAACTAGTCCAATGCAATTCTGTGTTAAATAAGTACTGCCAGACAGTAGACTACCAATATCTACCAATATCTTGAACCAATCGCCGATTGTAAGCCAGACACTACACAATAAGGACATGATAATTCAACTAATTCAGCCAGATATCAGATTGGCCAGCTTGTGAAGCACACATAACGTGTCGACGCACAGTTTTTTGCCACAAATAAGAAAAAAGAAAAATGAAGGTTCGTTTTTCTTTTGATTTTAAAATAAGCGTCTAAATTTTTCACAATTTATCATTATTGCTGTGAGTACTTCACTGTTTACGCACAGTTTCACAGTTCAAACAGGTATTACTCCGCAACCACTCAACCAATTTGCACTAAATTTTGTGTGCATAAACTACAACATATGTCCTTTTAGTCTGTGTAAACAAACTAAACAAATAACTTGATAATTGTGACGAAAAAATCGAATGTGAATAGGTTTTTAAAACGCAATTTTTCCGAATTTGCGACCTCACTGGAACCAGTAGACTGCATCAATTTTGATGAAACTTGGCGAAAATACTTGCCTCAACATATATTTTCAAAATATATAAAGAACGATGTCTTATCTTTTTCTAAAAACGTTTTACAGTTACGCAAAATCGACTGCTTTCGCGACACTACCCCCTTAAACGTATTACCTAGTCATGATCTGTCGTTAGCTTATAATACGAAGCTGACGAAATCATGCACCCAAAATATGGCTCATTTTACAAGAGCCAACAAAATTTTCACAAGCTTCTCTTGTCGCGTGGTCTAGCTGTTTTCCGACACTAGCTGCGCATATGGCATAGTCAACTACCCTTCTTGCAAACTGTGAATGGTTCTTCTCTATTGGTACTGGTTGGCGCCTACGGGAGCCATATTTTTTTACCCCGCATTTTTGGTCGATTTGTCGGAAAAAATACGGATACTTTTTTGCCTTCATGTTGTGTTTTTAAACCAAAACAACTTTATTTGCTTAAAAAAGTAAGCACAGGAAAGTGCTACGGCCTCCAAGTGTACTACGACCACCGACTGCTAACAGAGCGGTTCCAGCTACACTAGGGTGTTCAAATTATGAGCTCAGCTACATAAATACACATACAGACGCACATATTCCCAAGTTGCGAAACTGATGATAATATTGGTTATTCACTCCTTAAAATACAAAATCTGGGAACAATATGTTGTACAACACTGAATATTGACAGCAATGAAGGGAAATTTAACTAATTTAAGACTACATTTAAGTATGCAAAAACAATCAAGCAGGGCGTCACCACAAATTTTAGCGTTCCGCGGTGCAATTTTTACGTCAAATGATTCAGTTTACCGCAAAAAAATAATACGTAAACGCAAAAAATTTTGAAAAAAATTTTTCAAAAAGAGTGTAGTGTAAAAAGTAGTTGTGGTGTTCTTGGGGCTTTAATTTCAGTGGCCTTTTCTTTTAGGATCAAGTGCAGTTGGGGGGGGAAAAATAGTGGACCTATTTTTTGGAGTAGAGCACCTTGAGGGAAGCATTTTTTGTTATAGAACCCCTATCCACAAATTTGGATTTTCTGAGCTATGACCCCTTGAAAATTGCATTTTCAGTGTTTTTGGGAGTGAACGTAGGCCAAAGTTTGAAGCCAAAAATGGCTATAATCTTTGTTTTTGGATAGTTTTGAATGCGTTATGATGTTTTAGGGCATCGTCTAGGCTTAGTTGGCAGGATTCTCTAGGCTAAGCTGGCAGGATTTTTTCTGAAAATTTCAGTTTTTTATTGCCTAAGCCTGAGCCTAAGCCTAAGCCTGAACCTAAGCCTAAGCCTAAGCCTGATACTAAGCCTAAGCCTAAGCCCCATACTAAGCCTAAGCCCTAAGCCTAAGCCTAAGCCCAAGCCTAAATTAAGGCCAAGTTTGAATTTGGTCAAAAATTGGACGTTTCTGGCGAATTTGGCGAATTTTTCGGCAAGAACCCGGTCAAAGAGCGTTTGTTTTGATTCTAAAAAATTGTAAACAATAATCTGACACCATTTAGATACGATTAGAACGGAAAAAACAAGAGCTTCGGAAAAAAATTGCGAAAACGTCCCTCACTGACGGTTCAGATTTCGGGGTCTCGTATCTCAGAAAATCCAAAAAATGAAATAGGGGTTCTTGAAGCAAAAATGCTTCCTCCAAGGTGCTCTACTCAAAAAAATAGGTCCACTATTTTTCCCCCCCCAACTGCATTTAACCCTTCTTTTATGTGCGAGTTTAATTAAAAAAATGAGTAAGTTCGAGTTGAGTTTCATAACGGTTGAAGCATTTTGGTCTGCGTTCCTAGAATGAGTCAGAATCGACCCGTATTTTTTTCCCCGCGACCGTATTTTTTACCCCCAAAATGGTGGTAAAAATACGTTTATTTTTCGATTTACATAAAATTAGTAATGCAGAGAGAAAAGTTTAATATGTGGTTTTGTAGAGCAACTCCGCGAGGTATTGTCGGAAAAAAGTTTGCCCGAGAAACTTAATCCAGGAAAGCAAAAAACCTTGTACTCATATTTTGTATTTTTTTACCCCATCTGACTATAGTGCGTGTGAATACAAACGCAAATTTTCGGCTTGCGATTTAAAAAACTGGCTCAACAAAAAAAGTTAAAATTTGGCACATAAATGCATCTTGTCGTCTTCGAGCGGTCGCAAAATTTGATTTTGAGCAAATCAATAGTATTTAAAAGATTTAGTCAAATTTATGTTTTTCAAAAATCGCGATTTTAGTGTTTCTCAATATATCGAGCATATCCATGCAAAACGACACTTTGCGACCGCTCGATCACGTTAAGGCGAGCAAAATGAACTACTGGTTAGTGGTTGTGCAACAGCTAGTTAGTTGTGAAGAGAAATCGCAAGCCGAAATTCCACTCACGTTTGGTCTCCAGCGAATGCTAATTTGTCTCAATCAATAGTTTTTGTGTTTAGGCATGTTTTTACACCAGCTTGCCATTGTGCATCTAAAATTGGCCCCAGACTGCCGTTTTTCGAAAAGTCACATTTCAGGAGCGCCACCTTAAATAACGGTCAGTAAATGGAAATTGTCAGTCTCCTGTTAAAATACAACGTCGTCACTCGTCAGTTTGGTGGAAGCAAATGGAAGTCAAAAAGTCAAAAACTGAGAACTGAGTTTTTTGGGTCAAAACGTTATTGGCTATACTTTCTGCGAGTGCTAACTTTTTTGGTCGTTTAAATTAATTTGCGAACGAATTTGCTAAAAATTTTTGTTAGAAAAGATAAAGAAAACATCTTCTTGTGTGTCCCCAGTTCATCGCTTTTTGCCCAAAACTGCAAAAAGTTTTTCTTGCGGCTACCCGCCCCCAGGCTTCTGTTTGCAACGCAACCACTCTAATTTTACGACAAGTGTTGCTTCTTTTAATTGGAAAATTTTTTCAAAATTCTAAAAAGCTCTAGCATCTGGGGGCTGTCGCCCCTCGACCCCGGCAACCACTCTTTTTTACGACAAGTGCTGCTTAGAATTGCTTTTTCAATGCAATTATTTCAAAATTCTAAAAAACCTCCAGCTTTTGGGGGCTACCGCCCCCAGACCCCCGCAACCACTGTGTTTTTACAAGTGCTGCACAAAATTGCTTTTTCAATGCAAATTTAATTTCGAAATTCAAAAAAAGCTCCAGCTTCTGGGGGCTGCCCCCGCCAGACCACTGCAATCGCTATGATTTTAGACGTGTTGCTGACAACTTTTGAATGTAAATTCACCGTCAAAATTCTAAAAAGCTAAACCCTCGTTAGACTGCGTGCGCGTTTCACCCCCCCCCCCCGTATGTATATATATACAGAAAGTCAGTCATATATATATATATATATATATATATATATATATATATATATATATATATATATATCAGGGATCGACCGGAACCCTAAAACTACCGGAACCGGAACCGGAACCACCTAAAAATACCGGAACCGGAACCCCCTTCAAAAAGACCCTATATTTTGCAATATTTTCAAAAAAATTTTTTGTTTACTTTTACTCACATTTTTTATATGCAACCCTTCTATATACATTTGACTTTCTATACACTTAAATACGCTTTTGACATTTATTTTAGTGTTTACAGTAATTTAGCACTTTAATTCGCAGTGCAAAACGCAAGATCAGTGAGCCACAGGTTGCAGGGGTCTGGGGGCGGCAGCCCCCAGAAAGAAATGGAGATGTTTTAACTGTTTACACCGAATTTGGCCAACTAAAGACGTATCAGATTTTTTTCCGACCGGAAAATTAAAAACTAAACATGGGAACGTCACATCAGACAGTGTATTATACAAGAAAATTCATCATAATGTACTTTTGTAGACATGCATAGGCTTTAATTCGAGAAATATTCGAGAACTTTTGGATTTTTAGGCAAATTTGGTCAATTGGAGACCTATCAAAAAAATTTTTCGGCTGGGCGATAAAACCAAAGGGGGAACCCTTGTTGACAATTTCTTAAAATTCAACCAAAGGGGGGCGGGGTCGCGACCCCCGCGACCCCCCTCCCTATCTACGCCTTTGGGTCTGACTTGGGTCAGGTTAATTTTTGCTGGGTCCAGTTAAGAGAACTTGACTCTGGACCCACTCGTGGACCCTAAAAAACCCTCACTTGGTGAAAATTGGGGAGCGGGGGGCGGCTGTACACTCGCCCCCTCTCCTAGATGTTAGATAGCAAGGTTTACACAGATTATATACATAATTTTTCAGTGTAGCGTGAAAAACCGAGGACCTTCGACCTTCGTCTTTCATTGAGCTAGTTGCAGTCATACAAGAAATTGGACACAAGAAGCACTGCATTATTGATAAAGAATAAGCACTGCAACATAAGAAAGAATGCCCGAATAAAAAATCAGAAGCTATTTGTATGTAGTACTAGTATATACTATATTACAATATCTGTTAACAATAAATCGATAACAAGCACAAGCGATAACAATGTATTAAGCTAGTACATATATGAATTTATATGTACATATACAAGTATGCAAGATGTATATATTCGCGTACAGTACATATGTAATATGTTGAACTTATGAGCTTTGATGAAAGAGAATAACAAATAAGACGAAGACTAAACTAGTTACAAAGTCGCAAGAGGTTCGCCGGAACAAAATCTGAAGAATGTTTTGATTTTTAGGCCGATTGTGGTCAATTGGAGGCATATCGAAAAATTTTCATGGACGAACAACACAAAATTAAAAGCAAAATCCTTTGTCAGAGAATTAGTGGTTCCGGTTCCGGTACTTTTAAAATACCGGAACCGGAACCGGAACCGGAACCGGAACTCCGGTCGATCCCTGATATATATATATAATATATATATATATATATATATATATATATAAAAATATAAATATATTTTATATATATATATATAAATATATATATATATAAATATATATATATATAAATATATATATATATATATATATATATATATATATATATATATATATATATATATATATATATATATATATATATATATATATATATATATATATATATATATATATATATATATATATATATATATATATATATATATACATTTTTTTGGTGACAGCAATGGCTTCCAACCCTTTATTGAAACGATTGTGTGGATTGGCAGTATTTCAAAATGCTCAAGTCCGGGCAGCGTCGTCATCGTGCCATAAGTATATTCCGCGGCGCGCGCTTATGTACGTTCCTGCCAGTGACGCAAAAAAACTGTCAAAAGTCACGACGCTGCAGGTAAATTGGTTGAAGGTGTGTCGACCGCAAGTTTAATTCAAGAAGAAATAAAGTGTTTGTTCAGGAGTTATGATATCAACTCAAACATCTGCCATTTGGAAACTTTCGCAGTCATGCTTAGAAGTACACATGAGCAAAGCAAGCAGTGAGGAAGGGGAGGGTGGGTGGTCCCTGAATTTGGTGATTTTCGGCTAGAGTTAGAAAGTTTCGTTTTTAAAATTAAAATTTTAATCAAGTTGAAACTGTTATACCATATATACAGCATGGATAGACTGTTTGTGGCCTCTCTAATATTGGTCTTTGTTTAGTATAATGTTTTCCAATGATTATGAACTTTGTACATGAAATAATGCTTTCATCCAAGTTGATGAGGTAACATAGCTAACAGCTTGAAATTTGGATTTAGCGTACCAACATTGTATTCATACACACACACAAGGAATATAAATGCGTTGCTGAATTCTATATCCAGTTGTTTTTCAGGCAGATTGTGTTGTTTTGGATTGTGAAGACGGCGTTGCGGTGACACGTAAACAACAAGCCCGTGAAAATTGTGTCAAATTTTTTTCGGAAGTCGAAAAACCTGCGTCTTTTCGCGGCGAGTTGGGGGTGCGGGTGAACTCTCACCAAAGCGGATTGTTGATCGAAGATGTAAAGTTAGTTATTTTGTGGATTAGATTTTATATACGTTTTCATTGCATTAGTTTATCATAGTCAGAGTAATGTCAGAGGACATGGATACTCATTTTATTAGTCGAATTCAAAAATTTACTGGTTCCCGTGTTTTGTTTAGTTTTGCAGAGCATAACTAGTTAATTTCATTTATTGAAACAACCGAAGACATAATAATATATATACGTTTATACATAATATTTGTCGCTGACTTTTTTTTAGTATATAGATGTCGCCACGTGACATGAAGCTATAATGCATGATAATTAATACCCCAGCCTTCTTTTAGAGCGCTTGCCGAAGCCCGCCGCCCCCCGGATGCAATAATGTTCCCGAAAGTAGACGACATTCTTTGCGTCGAGGCGTTCTCCATGGCCTTCCGACAGCACCTGCTGACCCCGTTTGGAGACCAGATGGCTAACAAACCATTACGACTGGTCATTTGGATAGAAAGTGCCAAGGCTCTGCTGTTCATGTCCACTATTTTAAGTGCCACCATTGCGTAGGTGCGGTTTTGTGTTACATGTCTGTTTTAAACCCAATATATAGGATGAACTTAAACAAGCAGAATCACTCCCTTATCCTCGCCCTTCAGTTTTTGTGGCATGACCAAATATGTTATATTCTCAGGGTTTTTTTTTCAAAATCGGCACTGTGTAAATGATGTGTAAATTAAAAATTTGCTGTGTAAATTAAGGGTCTGTTGTAAAAGTGTGTATTTTAGTATTTTTAGGTATAAATTTACCGTTTTTGCACGCGGAAAGTCATATTTCGCCTTTGAGACTCGAACTACATACGAAAATAAAAAAATAATTATGATATATTTAATTGAAAATTTTAGCGTTTTTGTCAGTTCAAGTATCCGACACGTCAGGACAAGCCCCCCTAAACTTTCGAAAACTCTGAGACAAGTCCCCACCCCAAGCCGAGACCCCGTGTTCACGCAGATGGAGAGTTGTTTTATCAGCCAGATCCTACACACTTTTTTCAAATCTGGGTGTAAAACCTTTTAAAGTAATTTGAAGTATTATAAGAAATCGCACAGACAAACTCAGCATGGCTGATTTTTCAGTGTCAACTTTCAAGTGCATATATAAAAACGAATGCTAAAATAAAACATCATAAGCCGTTTAAGATCAGAAACTGAAGTTTTTTTGTTTTTGGGTCAAAAATTAGACTTAATTTTGTTAACAAAAAGAGGTTACAGGCTGCAATCGCCACTTCGCGAATTTTTGTAAATTTTACAACCAAAATAGGCCGTTTAATCAACTTTTGGGGAAAAATGGGGCTGTGTAAATCAGTGTGTATTTTTATTTTTTGCTGTGTAAATTAGGCGGCCGATGTGTAAATACACCCTATTTTACACAAAAAACCATGTATATACTTATGCGTATGCATCCCCAAATTGATCAAATTTCACCTGAAATATTACATAATAGTTTGTAACTTTTTGTGTGTTTTGTGCCTATCCTGTCGCGGATGCGGGTTCTTTCGCCGATTTTTATAAAACATTCGTTTTGTTTTTCCATTTACCGTGGGTCTACGTCTAAGAAAAAGCCGCCCAGTCAGGCCAGAAACAAGCTGGAATCGCGTGCAAGCAGTAGATTTCAAATTTGTCGAGTACTAATGGACTACGAGTTATTTTCGTTCATTTTTTACTTCCAATTTTTTTGTTGCAGGCTTAGTCAGCATTTGCCAGTGATTGTTGACGGAGTAGTATTTGGCTCTGATGATTTTTGTGCCGACATCGGTGCTACGAGAACGGCAGATGCCCGAGAACTGATGTATGCGAGGCAAAAATTTGTCACCATGTGCAAAGCCTACAAACTACAAGCTATAGACATTGTCTATATCAATTACAAGGTTTGGACTTTTTTAAACCTGTCAACATTGCGGTTTTTTTTCAATGTTCGGATTAAATTCTTTATTTCGAAAGTGAAGTATGGATAGCAGGAATGTGTTGATCTATTTCAACTTTCCTTAAATGCTGCGCACAATGTTGTACAACTAATTGTGGCCAAGTCACTTTAAAATTGCTACTTCAACAGAAGAGTGTTGTTTGTTGATCATGCGGATGCTAGCTATATTGTGCCATCCCTGTTTAAAAAAATTGTCTCAGTTGA
Organism: Trissonchulus sp. WLG1_4; assembly: GCA_030248245.1. Taxonomy (NCBI): domain Eukaryota; kingdom Metazoa; phylum Nematoda; class Enoplea; order Enoplida; family Ironidae; genus Trissonchulus; species Trissonchulus sp. WLG1_4. The sequence continues at coordinate 22,936 of JASANF010005339.1, forward strand.
TGTGGTGCAATGACGATGCTTAATTCATATTTCATTGTCCCATATAAAGAGGAAGGATGGGGGACCCCCAGAAAAATTGAGGGTCGGCGGGGACTGGCCCGAAAATCTGAGCAAAGGTGGTGAAAAATAAGATTGGCACTTTTTTCGCAAATTTGACGAAGTGTATTTAGGGTTTTTTGGTCGATCAGGGGAGAGTCCCCAAAGTTCGGCGCAATAGGCCCCCCAAAATTGAGACTCCGTTACATTATATGGCTCCGTGGTTTATTGTTTACAATTCGAGTAGTGTTAATTTGTAGGATTTGGACGGTCTGAAACAGCAGTGCGAGGAAGCAGTGGGCTGGGGTTTTACGGGTAAACAAGTGATTCATCCTAGTCAAGTGCCAGTTGTCCAGAAAGCCTTCATGCCCTCCGCAGAGCGCATAGCCTGGGCTCGTGACCTTTTGACCCAGTTCGAACAACAAGCCTCCGAGGGCAAAGGCGCCATCACATTTCGTGACCAGATGATTGACATGCCGCTGGTGCTGCAGGCCAGAAATGTGCTGCAGTTGGTCGACGCTGTCGGGGTTACGGTGGAATAAAAAATGACTGGAATGCACGTTTTTGCTTTAAAAACTACGTTCATATATTTTTTATGGTGTAGTTTTGAAGACGCTCTATAGTCTATTCCACCACAACCAGACTGGAATGTACAAAGCTACTTTAACTTAAGAATTCGCTCAGTTTTTCAGGATGTTCTAGACTACACGAAAATCAGACAGTAGAAAGTTCTGATTTCCGCTGAGAAAATTGAACCAACTTTTTTGTGACTTCATTTTTGAAACATGCTATGAAGCTAGATTCTATTCTTATTGAGTAATAGATGTTATGTATTCCTATTTTTTTGCATTTGTAATATAAAACTGTGATTTTATTTAGTAAAATATTTGGCTCGTATTTCATCTTTGTGATTGTGTTCTGTATATTACTTTTTTCACAGCAAGTTTTTTTTCTGGTCTTTGTTACTGACATAACCAGAAGGTGTTGAGACAACATTTAGATCACTTTGTCAAGTTCAGCTTGCCAAGCATGCTTTGTTTTGAGACGCATGGCAGTGGCATGGCGGGTTTTCGTGTTGACTGTTAGATTGAATAGGTGTCTGAGCAGCCTATAGCCAATAAAAGCTCGTATGATATTAATTTGGATGTAAAGTAATAGCTAATGTGGGTCGGTGAGAAATTAAGTTGCCGATCTGATCCGGATGTTTGATCAGCGATCCGGTCTGATCCTGTCCATATTGGCCGATTTGTTTCAAATTTACTAATCCTCCATTCAACCTAATCAGATAAAATTTTTTGTTGTATAATTGTTAATTATAATTTTTTTGTTACGCCGCAGCGCAACAGGTATTTAAGTTAATTCTGATATGAATTTTGTACTGTGGTGCAAAGGACGCATTATGCGTGCGGCTGTATGTTTTACTGTGCGTTTGCTGTACATTTGCGTATGTCGCTGCTAAGACTTCCACAGCCTGATAGTTGTTGTTGTACCTAGACCAGCGTGAGTTGGGTTGGGACTCAATCTCGTTGGGGCAGATTAAGGTAAAGGTGACCCGTGGATAGATGACTATCCTTTGGCGTGTCCGCCCTCGGGTGCGGTGCTCATCTCCGTTACAAAGCCCTTGAGCGTCAGAGGTGTCACTTCCGTGACTACATCCATGGAGGTGGGGCCAGCACCTCAAGGCATAATGTCCTACACGTACCCCTGTAACCTTCCCACTTAATTGTGGTAGTGGTACCCATTTACCGACCCGATGAGGATGGACTGCTGGGTCGGCAGGAGCAATGTGGCCCAAGTCTCTTGTTCAAGGAGATTACGTATAACCGAGTAGTTAAGGATTCGATCCTCCAGCCGTCAGATTAGAAACCGAACACCACTAGTGTCCACTCGGCACACTGGCCACGGGGCGGATTAGATCCGATCCACATCCCGCAGGAATGCCATCACCCGGTAGGGACCCATGGATAGGCATAGGATGTCCAGCCGGGGGCTGGGGCCGAGGTGTAGTAACCTTGCATGTTGATGGTGTGGGCACTGCAGGAGGACGTGGGGTAGGTCCTTCTCAGGGGCCCCACAGTCTCGGGGTGGCGATAAGACCCATGCGGTGTTTTTGCTTCGCGAGGATCATCGAATGCCCCCTGCGTCTTAGTTGTGACAAAAGTACTCGCTCTTTCTTACTGAGACCTTCTTCTAGAGGTCTGGTCAGTGCTCCCAGTATATGTTGTCATTATCGGTTCCAGCCCAGATTTGGGCACACTTCGCTTTGCTGTGTCGTTTCACTGCCGCTCTGGCTGCATCAAAACTTATCGCCGTATCTGTTTGGTCTAAACTGGCTGCAGATTTGGCTTGCCGATCAACTTTTTCATTGTCCGCAAGACCCACGTGACTCTGTACCCACTGAACCGTGATGCCGGCATGGTGGACAGATGTAAGCATAGCAATACTGCTCCAGATGTATTGTTCGGTGGAGGAGAAGCACTAGAGAGGTCCTGATTTGAACTTTTGAACCAGCGATTTTGAGTCTGCACAGCCTAATTTCTGGTTCTCTGGGGCTTCTAGGCGTTGCTAGATGTTCGGCCAGCCAGTCAAGGCCATCGCGCACTGCCCCTGATTCTGCTCGATAGCTCGAGCACAGGTCTGCTTTCCGTCCGACTAGGCTTGGTAACGAGTCGTTACAGGTGATCGCGCTGGGGATGTTGTACGGGTGAGTGTTCGGTAGACTTAGCTGTTCCCTCTTCTTTCCCTCCAGACCCACAGTCTCGCTGATTCGTATACCGGTTTCTTTCCAAAAGTTCTGGCTGGTCAGGTGCTGTCTGACCTGGTTGCGGCAATTCCTTGGGTTATTAGCTGGTAAGCGAAGTGATTTTTCGAATCTAATGGCAACAAGTTCTTCGGCGCGGAAACTGAATGGGGCACGTTTGCTTCTAATCTGACGTACCTAGCCCTGGTGCCTGAGAGCGAGAGGCAGCCTGTGACTTTGCGCAGTGCTTGGTTTTGGACGGTTTCAAGCTTCTGAGCTGTGGTATTGGAGATGGACGGGTACCAGAGTCCAGCTGCTTACTCCATGAGTGACCGGATGTATGACGGTCGTCTCTCACTGTGTCTGTTATCTTTCCTACTGACCAGTGCTACAGACTGTGTATTTGTGTGTGTGCGTCTTCAATTAAAGTTACATCATGTGTTACGAAACCCAGTGAGATAATGCTTCATCAGAACTTTATATGGGAGGCTGCAGCAAAAGTTATTATCGCTTCTCGAGCTTTCTAAGCTCAGATCAAAGTGTAGTATCTGTTCTTATCAGCTTAATCTCTGGTACAAGGGCCACGTGCTCTTTGAGATTAAACTGATTTTTGGAGGTAGGATAGGAGTTCCAGCTTGCTGGACCCTGTCCGCGGGTTGGCCCGGTATAGCAGTACCGCCGGGGCCGGCCCTCTTCCCGAAAGGGAAGAAATTGTAATTTCTTTTTCCTGTTGCGGCACACCGCAACAGGTCCTTATGATGACCCTAGTACAAAACGTAAGGCTGTGTGATAAAATTAACCGTAGGTGTGTGTGCGTGTGTGTGTAATTCATAATGCCTGTGGATGACTTGCACAGCAAGCTGGCTTCTGTCTGTAGAATTTCTGTGAAGTGGCAACGTAAAGCTTGGCGAGAGATCTGTGCGCGTCTGTGTGTGCTTTGATCACTGTGATTGTGCGCATGTACGTGCACATGGGTGTGTTTGAGAATTGTGTCTGTTCATTCGTTAACTGTGTGCATTTCGCATTGTTGATAACCCATACGATTGGGGTATTAGTCAAATGTAGCTCTTTATGTCCTATGTGTACAAATCTAATTGCTCTAACAGTCTCCAAGTAAAATCGACGAACTGTTTCCGAAGAAAAATTGTGTGACAAGTTTCACGGTTTTAACCCGTTTGATTCAGGTATGAATCAAATCCAGCTCTGCTCAGCGAAGTGGCTGTTACTGTTTGGAACTGCTTCGGGTTTTTGCTGAAGCTTTATTCTTGACTGTCAAAAATGCATACTACGCTAGTGTTGTTGACAAAGTTTCAGTTGTAGCTGATACAAAAGTTTAGCCAAGTTTCTTATGTATGGGGTTAACATGTGAAATTCCAGGCTCAAAACTGGCATTTTGGCATTTACTGAAAAATGACGTTATCACCAAGTAAAGGGTTTACAGTCAAATTGTGTCATTTTGTTACAATTTGACATTTTGTTACAGTATGTGAATGAAGGGTTTTTAACTAACATATTTTGCGGACAACCTTTTGCACAAAATTTTTCTTTTCCAGTGTTCAGCATATTTGTCTCATAATAACTTTATAGAAGTAATAAATGGAGTGGGCGAGAGGAGAAAGCAAGCCTCTTTTTGCCTAGTCATGGCCGTCCGTGTATGTTCGCTTGAAGAATTTGATTGAGTCAGAAGAATTGAGTTTGACAAAACTGCTGGTTGGAAAATAAAGCCAAATAGTGCTCCTTATCGTTTTTTATAAAAATATTTTAAAATTTAGTGTGCACACGGATTCTGGCAGCACATGTTCGCTATTTTTCAAACTATGTTTTCATGCAAATGCGATAGTCCCCAAGTGATATTTAGAAAATGGTTCTACAGGAAAACTCTGTGACAGGTTTGAACGTTTTAAACTGTTTGATTCGGGTATCAATCGAATCCAGCTCGTTGCTCAAGCACAGTTGATTGGCTTTTTTCTATTTTTTTAGCCACAGTGCCTTAGTCTTTCTTAAAAGATGTTTCCAATAGAATTTAGCAGTTTGGTGAAAGTTTTTATCCAAGTCGGAATAAAAAATGAGCTCGCAACAGGTTTTTTGTCAGATGTGACAAACTCCTGTAAAATTCTTTCTGTTTTTCTTTTGCAGCAAACTGCTGCTTGTTACATCTGACGCATTTAGCCTATGATGCAGCAGTGATAACCTGTCATCACGTTACGTCGTACCCATCTCAAACTCCACACATTATTTTACGCTGCGCAACAAGATCTGCCGTAGTATACGGCAAAATTTGTTTCTAATTACTTAGTAGCTGGCTGCAATATTTAATGATTACGTTTTGCACCAAACTTTCACTTGTTATTATAATAAGTATATTAGAAACCGATTTACTAAGCTAGTAGTGGTAAGATGGTATTGCTGCATTTTGCAATAATTCCAAGTTAGACACTGCCAGGACCCATGAAGGCAGGACTGAGAACTGAGAGCAAGAGATGCTTGTTTGGTCGAAAGTAGAAACCGAATTTCGGGTTTACTTATCACTGACGGTGACTGAACCAAGTGACAAACTAAATTTCCGTAGTAGATTATTAACTTGTATGCAAAAACACTAAAAAGAACATTAGCTTTGAACGTCAACCTATAGGATGCTTTTCGTCATCTGACATGCAGCTTACAAGCGTTGCGTTAATTTTTAGACAAGTTACTGGAATATGGATGAATATAAGCTGTCTGTTGTTCTGGAGGGGCACTCGAAAGACATCCGCTGTGTGACCCCCGGCCCATCGCCCCCATTGTCTCTGGTCACCACGTCTCGGGATTTGACTGCTAGATTGTGGATTCCAGCGCAGTGAGTTAGATAATATACTGATGAGCTTACTTTATTTTTGTTACCACACGGCACACATGTATAATGGTGTATGTTAGCTCCAAATGGAGTATATATATATATACTTTATACTTATAAATTTGTAAACATGGGCTTTTTGTAAACTTTAGTGATTTTTACATAAACTTTGGCCAAAAAATTTTGAAAATAGCTACGATAGGGACAACCAAGCCTGGGTCAAAATTGTGTTCGCTTGGGAGGTGTCAAATTTACGACGTAGAATTGGGCTACTTTTGCTGTTTCGATCAAACCGTTTTTATCAAGGCAGGCGCTCTAGCCTCAAATCGAAGTTTACGTTAGTTAGTAAATGCGTTCGTGAATCTTGACATAACGTACGTATGTAACTAACCCGTCTTCTAGCAACGTAATGCTTAAATATTGACTAAGCTCACTTGTCTGCGGTCGTTAATCGCTTTATCGTTCTGCGTTTTCTGGACAGCATTAAGCGAACTGAACGTGCATTATTTTAAAAAAAACATCAACTAATAAATATTATTAATAAGCCCCAATGTTGACTTAGAAGGCCCAAAGAAAATTTTATATTCCTATTCTATTCCTATTTCAGATCCGAAGTCTCAGCTACCCGGTCTTATTCTGAGGAATGCTGTCTGAAGGGCCACGCCGGATTCGTCAATGCTGCCACTAGCGCGCCTCCGTCTGCGGAAAATCCAAACGGTCGTATATTTACAGGCAGTCAGGACAAAACCATTCGAGCCTGGGGTGGCATCAGTTTCATTCATCAATTTACACTAGAGGGTCATGCGGATACTGGTAAAATATATATTTGCGTTAGATATAAACTTCTGTTGATCACGTTTAGATACTAAAAAATATATCTCGCTATTCATCTTTTCCTAAGATCAGTATTCAGTAGTAGTGCAGAAGTTTTGTTGAATATATAACGCACATTATTTGGTATTGGCATTTATTTTACCGTTATGTCCTGTTCGTCCGATTTGCGCCAGTAGCGCAAATTACAAATTAGTAACAAAACTTGACCAAAACCCAGCATAACTCTTCGGCTTAGCCCTTATTCTGCTTCGTATTTTCAGTTTAATACAGTTAGCTGTTGGGTATTGGTCTGACATTGCACAATATCTAAACCACTGTAGGCATAGTGTACAACTTAGCTTTGACTAAAAACTAATTAATATTTTTTATGACTACAGTTTGCTGCCTTCATTACGACGTCACAACGGGTGCCCTGATCAGCGGGTCGTGGGACAAAACAGCTAGGATCTGGGTTAACCTGGACTGTCTGGCCATTTTATCCAATCATCAGGCTGCAATTTGGGCTGTCAGTAGTTTACCGCCGAATGAGGTTTGTGGAAGATTAGGCTTATGGCCAATGGTCATACATGTATGCGATAAAGGATAAGGGGTCACGCATACACTTGAAACGTAACATACACCAGGGTTTTTTTCAAAATCGGATTTCATCATTCTGGCGTCATTTTTAAACTCCTGTCGTCATTTTTATTTTTTGTTCGTCAAAATTAGATTATGGCTTTACAGTATATAACCGTTGCGCTGCAGAAATATTGCTAGCTATCGTTGTCGTACAGTAGCGTACGCGTACCGACAGAAAATTTTCGACCAAAATTTAAAAAACCAGCATTTTTATGAAATTGAAGCGGTTTTTTACCTAAATTTTGGCTAAAAATTGTTGAAATCGGTGTTTTTTGGCCAAAAAAGGTATAAATTGCTATTTTTTCGAGAGGGGGGTCAAAATTTAGTAAACCGATGGGAGGGAGGGGTTATAATACCCAAAGGTTTCGTTCTGTTAGATAACGCATGCTTGTACATGATGTCTCAGTTTTAGTGGGGGGGGGGGCTGAACCCGGATTTTTCAAAATTTTAGGGGGTCTTATCTTGGGGATTTGAACTCACAACCCCAAAATTTCCACCTTTTGCCTAGGCTAAAAATGGGAAAACTTTTGCAAAAATTGAGTATACATATGTCGCAATTTTTAGCTTTTTGCTCGTTTTTAAAGCAATCTGGCATCTGGGGCAAATTTTGAGTTTCCGGACATATTTTTTCAACTTTGAGGAGGATATGCTTATCCTGGAATGTCAAATCTCGGGGGGGACACCCCCAGACCCTCCTTGTACATCTGTGTGCCGAAGTTTTCGGTAAAATTTAAAGTAAAAAAATTTTCGCAGAGAATGACATTTTCGATTTTTTGTAATAATGCTTTTTTGCACTTTTTTGCAATTGCAAAAGTGCATTAATAAATGCACTTTTTTGCAATCTAACATAAAAATTTACAGATAACAGCTCATATTGTCCGACCATTATAGTACTAATTATGGCCGACCGAAAACATCAGAGCTAAAGTTTTAACTCAGGGCCTATTCCTTTACCGGATTAAAGGGTTAATTATAATCGGACTAAACGGTTTAACAATTAAGCTTGAAAATGCCATTCCAAAACCTCCGGATTAAATGGACTTAACTTCTAGCGCGCTGTTTTTTAATCGGACTAAACGGACTTAACAATGCACGCTAATGTTAAGCGTGCATGCTAAGTCCGTTTAGTCTAGTGGTTAGTTTTGGAAGGGGTTAGACTAAAATTAAGCCGCTGACTTATTTAAACTCGTTAGTCCGTTTAGTCCGATTTGTCATTCCAAAACCTCGGACTAAAATAAGTCCAGTCCGTTTAATCCGGTAAAGGAATAGGCCGTTAGAATACCAAGAATAGTAAGCCAAAGATGAAGGGGTCTAAGAGAGACAACCCTCAAAAACAAAATTGGAGATTTTTTCGCTTTTTTAGGTCAAACTTGGTCAAGTGATCATATATATATATATATATATATATATATATATATATATATATATATATATATATATATATATATATATATATACATATATATATATATATATATATATATATATATATATATATATATATATATATATATATATATATATATATATATATATATATATATATATATATATATATATATATATATATATATATATATATAGGGTCGGTTCCAGGGGGGGGGGGTGCAGGGGGTGTGCACCCCCCCCTTTTTGGGCGAAAGGGGGGGTGCAGCAGCTAGATGTTGAAAAGTGTTTGCCGCAATGCAACAAATATTTTTTCGCAAAAACCAAAAGTTCGCTGGCTCCTGGGGCTGCCGCCCCCAGACCCCTGCTTTATATATGTTTTGCAATGACTTTTTCATCAATTTAAGGATTAGCAGTGTTCATAAAAGCGTTTGCTTGTTCACGCTTCAACTCTAAAGACTTCTTGTGCTGCTTTAGCTTTGCCTCTAGGTCTTTTAGACTAATCCTAAGGGGTAACATTACCAACCCTCCCCGAATTCCCCCCGCCCCAAAATTTTTTTAGAGTTTCACAATGTTTACACAAGGGTCCCGCCTTTGGTTTTGATTACCCGGACGAAAAAATGTCCGATATATACGTCTCCAATAACCAAATTTGACCTAAAAATCACAAAATTCTTGAACTTTTTTAATGAGAACTGCCACCCTCAGACCCAGACCCCTGCGACCGTTTGGTTTGCCATGTCTTGTTATCTATTATCTTTCAGTAAAGCGTATGCATGTATATATATATATATATATATATATATATATATATATATATACATGTATATATATATATATATATATATATACTATTTCACTACGATGCTCGGTTTCATTCAGCGTTTTAGAGGAGTTTCAAGGAGAGCGGAGTTACAAGAGGAGCGTTTCAACGAGCGTTTTAGATAAATCTCAACTGTAAATGTTTTAATAGTCCAGACTATTGTGTCCGCATGAAATATCTTGGTTAAAGTGTGACGACTAGGTTATGCAAAGGTAGAAAATAGGATCTAAATGGTGCTGGGCTATAACCAAATTAGAATGGTATATTATGTTGAAGTTGCCGTGTAAACAATCATTTACTGGTCCCTTCTACTCATTTTTGTTACAGGCGTTTCCTGCGTCAAGTAAATTGCCGAATGTGTTGACGGGTTCTGCAGACCGCACAGTAAAACTGTGGACAGACGGAAATTGCGTGAAGACTTATACGGGTGGGTATTTCAGTAGTATATTAAAAAATCGTTAATTCTTCAGTTTTATTGAGAGTAAGTAACGCCGAACGGTATTCCACTCTTGTAGACGAAGAGTAAGACACTTCAGTTTCAGCACGAGCTAACCTTCAGTTAAATCGAATTAGCTAAATCGCAGCTACACATACGTTTTAGCTGACTTCTTAGCACCACCTGCACCAGGCATCATCGATGTAGAGCACTCGGACCGATTTGAGGAATTTAGGCTTGAGATTGTTTATTTTTAATTAAGCCATGCGTCAGCCAAACCGATTGGTGTAATTCAACCGTTAGTTTTTTTTAAATTTCAGGTCACGAAGATTGTGTGCGAGGTCTGGCTGTGTTGCCCGGTGGTGCCGACTTCCTGTCCTGTGCCAACGATGCCAGCATAATTCGATGGAACGTGGCCACTGGCGAAAAGGTCATGACATTTTATGGCCACGAGAATTATGTGTACAGGTTGGTGGACCAGAGACCAGTAGTACATTTCATTCCCATGCAGGAGCATAGCCAAGATTTTGGGAAAAAGGGAGGTGGTCGCATCTTGGCCATCGTTGGCTATCATTTGGCTACAGCCTGCCATTGATTGAAGTTTTTGCTTGCAGACCAGGGTTTTTTTTTGAAAATGAAGGTGTGTCCACGTTGTGTCCGGCGGAAAAAATTTGTGTCCCGTAAGCGTGTCTGGGTGTCAGTTCGGCCGTTCGAGTCAAGCAGGTTTTTTTTGAAATTTTGCGTGCATAATATTGTGCAAAATTTTAATTTTTGTGTGCAAAAATTTATATTTTTGTGCAAACTAAATGCGTTTTCTTTGCCTATATAAAAGCAAATATATGTGTTTTTATACCTAAAGCCATACCAGTGGCAGATCCAGGAATTTTTTCAATGAAACGGGTATATAAATAAAAATAATTTCAAGATTTGCATTAACCTACTGAAACACAACAGCCAATACTACAAAGAATACCCGACATACCGTCAAACGGCAGTGATACGAATTGACGCAGGGGTCTGGGGGCGGCAGCTCCCAGAAATTTTTTTCGATTTTGCAGTAAAAACAGTGCATTCTGAGCTTATCACAGGCTCGACAGGTATACTGTGCATTATTGTGCAAAATTTTAATTTTGTGTACAAAATTTTAAAAAAGAGTACATTTGCACGGGTTTTGCACAAAAAAACCTTGGCTAGAGTCAAGTATTTGTTACAAAGTGTCCATGCTTGATGCAAACCATTTTTGCTTATTCGCTGTTTATGCAGAAAAGTACGTAAGATGTGCAGTGGCATTACCCAAAAATTTGCAACGGTGGGTATATATACAGAGCTAATTGTTTTTTAGCCGCACTTGTCAGTAAAACACAGAATTCATCTACAATGCTTGCGGGGGCTGGGGGCCGCAGCCCCCAGAGGCCAGAGCTTTTTAAAATTTCTATGCACAAGCTTACATAGAAAAAGCAATTTTTGCAACACTTGCGGGAATGTTTGGGCAAAATTGATCGTAGAAACCAATATTAGATGTATGTATCGGAATTTTTTTCCAAAAAATGAAGACCTTGTCAATTTTCAGGCTAATAGTCAATACGAAACGTATCGGAACTTTTTCCCTCCGGGTAAGAAAAAGCAACGGGTTTGAAGTTTCGAACGTCACCTTAGTGTAAATGCAGCATACTGTATATACTCTTGTATATACATACAGCACTGGCGGTCCCAGACTTCAATTTCGGGGGGGGGGGCGGAGGTCTGAAGAAATTTTTTCGCTTTTTATAATTGCGTTTTTTAGTTTTACGCTATCTTGTAAAGCCGCAGCCATTTCAAGGGCAATGAGTTGAGTCTGTTGTAAAATGCAGTGGTGTACCCACCCAGGAAAAAATGGAGATTTTTTTCAATTTTTAGGCCGAATTTGGTCAGCTGGAGACGTATCAGAAAATTTTTCCGAAAATTCCGATTTCCAGAAAACGAAAATAAAACACAAGATGGGAACATCAGCCCAGACAGTGTATTACACAACTAAATGCAGCACAATATACTCGTGTACTGTGTATACATTGCATAAGCTTTGATGAAAGATAATAACAAGGAATAGTAAGTCACAGAGTCGCAGGGGTCTGGGGGCGGCAGCCCCAGGAAAAAAATGGGGGAAATTTTTTATTTTTAGACCAAATTTGGTCAATTGGAGATGTATCGGAAATTTTTTTCGGAAAACCTAGCTACATCATCACCATAAGCATTGTCAGGGGCTTCTCAAGAGGTGTGTCTAAGTTGTGTCCGGCAGGAAAAAATTGTGTCTGGACACACTTCTGGACACAAAAAAAAACCTTGTTGCAGACGCTTGTGTATACAAGACGTGTGAACCAGTCTATAAACTGTTGCCATTTTGTGCAAGCCGACCAGTAACTTACTGTAGAATATGAAAAATTCAGACCTTTTTTTAGCTGAGAAACTGTCTAAGTAATGGTTAGTTATTCAGGAGTTTTCTATACCCTACATAATAGGAAGTTTATGTCTGGTTTGGGAGGACTGACATATTTTAGCTTTCCGCAAGGTTTGTTTCAGTTTATGTCTGTTACCTAACGGTCAGGAATTCGTGAGTGGAGGTGAGGACCGGGCGGTTCGCGTTTTTTCTCTTGAAAATGGAGCTTGCTCACAAAGCATCATGGTGCCTGCACAGAGTGTGTGGTCGGTCACTGTGCTGGAGAATGGAGACATCGCCGTGGGCACAAGGTGAGACGTTGGAGCCGTTTGGGCTCAGAAATTTGAACTTTACGTCAGTTTCACCAATTTTGCGAACTTTAGACCTAGTTATTTAGTCGGGCTCCTTGGTGTGTGTCTTTTTTTAACGTTTGCAGTTAAGAAATTCTCAGTGAGTTTATTTTGAGTGCTGAGAATTGAAATAGTTCTGTGTCGTGTCCATCAATAACGTCCATGTGGTGCTCAGATTCAGTATACTAACCACCCATGTGATGTTGTACTAATTGTAGGAAAGGTTCAATTTATACGAAGTTTTCCTGTATGTATTCTATCCAAGGTTTTTTTTTGCGGACCACAGTGTGGACATCCGCAATTTTTTTGAGTCGTCCGCAATTTTTTCCAGCCGTCCGCAATGTGTCCGCATCCCGAAATTCCTCAAAAGGAAAAATTTTTCTTGTGGTCCCCCCTTGGTTTATCCCATTCCCAAAAAAAATTTTCCGGCACGCCCCCAATTGACCAAATTTACATTAAAATTTCAAAAATTTTCCTTCGAGGGTTGTATGTACCTTCTAATTCATCACAACTATATATCAGGGGCGGTCCCAGTGGGGGGGGGGCGGGGGGCGGCGGCCGCCTCCCCCGAAATTTTTTACGACTGAAATTTCACACAAGGGTCCCTCTTTGCTTTTTGTTGCCCGGCCGAAAAAAATTTTCGATACGTCTCCAATTGACCAAATTTCGCCTAAAAATAAAAAATTCGCTAATTTTTTTTCCTGGGGGCTGCCGCCCCCAGACTCGTGCGATTCTGTGGCCTACTATTTCTTGTTCTTATCTTCCATCAACGTCTATGCATGTATAGCCAAGTACATTATCTTGCATTTGCATGTCTACAAGAGCAAGGTTTTTTGGGCAAAACACGTGGCAAATGCTCAAGATTTTGAAATTTTACTCACCAAAATTGAAATTCTGCTCACCGCTCTGAAGGGACCCTCCTTTGGTTTTTTATGGTCGGCTGGAAAAAATTTCCGATAGGTCTCCAATTAACAAAATTTGGCCTAAAAATCAAAAATTTCCCCAAATTTTTTTTGGGGGCTGCCGCCCCCAGACCCCTGCAACTCTTTGGGTTAGTGTTCCTTGCTTTTGTGTCGCATGAAAGCGTATACATGTGCATATTGTTGCATTGTGCACTATGTAATTGCTTAATACACTGTATAGTGTATCCTTTTTGATGTTTTATTGTCACAAAAAATGACAATTTTACTAAAAGTACAGTTTTTAAAGTCAAAAAATTTCGGAAAGTTGCAGATTTGCTAGCTTCTGGAACCTTGCCGGCCCATTATTTGTGTAATTTTCGTTGTTTCGAGCTCCAATTTTATGTTCGATGCTGCTGTAGTCAAAAATTAGCAGTGTTTTTGACCGAAAAATGTTAATACGTGTCGTTTTTTTGCCTTAAAATAGCAATTAGTGCATTTTAACGCATTTCAATAAAATCGAAACGTCATTCCCCCCCCCCGACATTTTTTTCTGGCTACGCCACGGCCTCTAGAGGTATAAAAACGCGTATATTTGCTTCTATATAGGCGAAGAAAACGCATTTACAGTTTGCACAGAAAAATAAAATTTTGCACACTAAAATTAAAATTTTGCACAATTATGCTCACAAAATTTTTTGAAAAAAAACCCTGGCACAAAGAGAAATCCTAACATAGATGCATGAATTTGGCCGACTGTCCGCAGAAAAATTTATCCGTCCGCAAAAAAATTTGGCCGTCCGCAAAGTATCCGCACTTCGGATTTTCAAAAAAACCCTGATTCTATCCTGTTTTTTATTTAGATTATTTTGTTTTACTTATCTTGAAATGTGCTGGCACGAGCAACATGTCACGCCAAGCCATTAAGTTGCTCAAGCTGGTAGTTAGGCTTCAACTCTTTAGTGGCCATCTGTCTTTGTTGTTTTTATTAATAATGTCTGGAATAATTTTGATCTGTTTCAGTGATGGCGTTTGTCGGTTATTTTCTCGGTCAGCAGATCGTATTGCCTCGGCAGATTTATTGGAAGCCTACGCGGCCCAAGTGGCGTCCTTCGGTCAGAGCGTACAGTCTAAGGATGAATTGGGCGGAATTAAAATTGCTGATTTGCCGGGTCCTGAGGCTTTGTTTGCTCATGGTTAGTTGGAAACTAAATTAATTGCTTTATGGCTGTCTGTTCGATAGTTCGGTCTTTTTTGACATATCATTTGCCTCGGACTCGTTGTTAGCAAAATTGGTATAGTTTTGCTCAGGTATACAAGCTCTATTTACTGTGTTTAATTTTACTGTGTAAACCACAAACTTCGAAGTAGACTTGAGTCAATAAGTCTATAGCTGTTGTGACGGTTTGGTGTTCTAAACAAAAAACTGAGATCGTAATAAGTCAAATAGAAAATATTTTTTACTTTTTAATGGTAAATTATTTTTCAGGTGATCGCGAAGGTCAGACTAAAATGATTCGTCGCGGAAATACGGTGGAAGTCCATGAATGGTCGATGGCTACTTCTAAGTGGACCAAAATAGGAGACGTGCTGTCGGCAAAAGGGGAGAGCGAAGGAAAGAAGATGTACCTTGGAAAAGTAGGGCATTGTTTTTTGCTTTTTAGTATTTGTTATTATTTAGAAAGATCGTGTGATATCAATGATATTTAGGACTATTAACTTTTTTCTTCTTCTGTGTTACAAAACTAAGCTCTGTTTATTATTTGCCTGAAATATTGTTATGCCTGGTTGGTTAGTTTATTGCCTGCATTTTGTTTTGTACCTATATAAAAGTGATAGGAATAACGGACGAGCCAAAATTTATCAGAAGCAAAAAAATTTCGCCTCACAATTGCTACAGAAAATCATTACTAGCTGAAATCACTGCACGAACCTGATTCCCGTTAAGCTTGTGATCAGTTCGTTATATATTTCTGCACAACGTATTCTATTTTTAAATTATTTTCAGGAGTACGATTTCGTATTTGACGTCGATGTGGAAGACGGAAAAGCTCCACTGAAATTGCCATACAACAAATCTGACGACCCCTGGATGTCCGCTCAAACGTTCATTCATCAAAACAATCTGCCGCAAACCTTTTTGGATCAAATCGCCAATTTTATTATTCAAAACGCGCCGGGGGCCGGCAGTGGGGGTGGATCGAATCGCAGTGAAAACAACGGAACCTATGCCGATCCATTTACAGGTATGTAAACTTATATTGTAAGACGTACTTGCTGTTGTTGGTCACTGATAGGTGAGGAATTATTCTAACATATCTGTAATAATAAAAAGTTTTTTGGAAACAGTATTAGTCAAGATTTATTTAGTTATGAATCAGAAGTTAAGATTGTTTAGCTTTTATGCGAAGTTTTCTGTCAAAATTGGAACTGTGTAATGTAAATTAAAAGTTTGCTGTGCAAATTCAGGATATTTTGTGTTACTTGTTGAAATGCGAATTTTTGCATTTTTGAATTAAAATGTTTTTTCCATTTTATTTTGAGTTTGATTTACATATTTCACATGTGTAAAATTGATAGTAGACTTTTCAACTGAAATGCATTAATTTAATGAAATTTAAATTATTTAAATGAAAAAATAACTGTTTCGGGTGGCAACCCGCAAAAGCTAGGTTTCTTGGTCTTGGGTCAAAAAATGAATAAGTATCTTTATTAGTAACACAAAAACGTCGCAGATGGCAATCGCAATTCGCTAATTTTTGGAACCATTATAAACCAGCTTAGGGAGTTCATTAATTTTTTCGGGAAATGAAACGGGGCTAAGTAAGTAAATCAGTGTGTATTTTTATTTTGTGTTGTATAGATTGTGCGACCGCTATTTAATACATTTACTTTAGCTTTATTTTACTTAAAGCTAAAGCAATTATATCTTGGTAGTAATCAAAAGATGCATTTATTAACATACTACGATGGTTTGGTTGATTGTGTTGAATTTAGCTAACGATTTTTGATACGGCTGTTAGCTATTTTGTTGATGTTCAGGGGGTGCTCGATATGTGCCTGGCGGCGCAACGAACGGCATGAATGCGGGGGGTGACCTGAGCGATCCATTCACCGGGGGCACGCGATACACGCCGAGATATGACCCAAACACAGCCACCATTGCGCCTGCTGCTTCCAAAGAGGGTAGTTGTTTTTCAGTTTGGTTTCTTTGTTGAGTTCTTGACATAAGGCTGTCAATTAGTGACTGTTTTATAATGATAATCATGATATTTTTGGTTATTGGCTTTTAGCACGGTGCAATGGAAAACAACTAAATTATACACATTCGCTTAATTTTGTTGCTTAATACTTACTTTAATCTTTTGCTGGGTTTCAAGTTGCAGGTTGCTGCTTTCAAGTTTCAAGTGATCAGTTTTATTGAGCACCAGTTATAAAAAATGCTGTAATTTATACTCTAAAATGTTATCAATTGTTGAATATCCTAAGTTTGGTTTACTTCATACTTCTCCTTGTCCGAAAGTAATTGTCTTAAGCTAGTTAAATCCATGATTTTTTGCACAATGTTATGGATTCATAGTACCTGGGTTTTTTTCGCTGGCAATTTTTCGCAATTTAATGCAGTAGATTTTACATTTTTAAATGTTAATAAAACATTATTCCGCCTATATAAGATTAAGACGCAATTTTTAACCTTTTTGGCCAAAAAACAACGATTTTGACATTTGTATTTAAATTTATGGAGCCGTCCTAAGAATTTTGTGCAATTTTTCACAATTTTCAAAATCGATGCTCAGCCATAAAGAAATTTCAGAAGACCCGACCCGACCAATGACCAAGCTCACAGGAAAACCACATTTAAAAAACATGTTAAAATCATGTTAATTGGATTTGATTTAACATGAAATTAACATGTGTGAAAAACATGTTAAAAATATGTTAAAATTTTAACATAAATTTAACATGTTTTTCGCAAGCTGCGCCCACCAGCCTGGTTTTTAACATAAATTTAACATATGTTAAAATTATGCTAAAAACATGTTTATTTTTTTAAATAGAATTAACATGTTTTTTGAATATGTTAAAAACATGTTACAGCTTTTAACAGGATTTTAACATCTTTTTAACATATTTTTCAAAATAACATTTTTTTAGGATTTTAACATCTTTTTAACATATTTTTCAAAATAACATTTTTCATGTTAAAAACCTTCAAAAAATTAGAACGAATGACAAGTTTACATGGAATTAACATATTTTTATATATATATTTTCAGAATTTTTATCATATATTATAAGTTACTCAATTATATACAATTACAGCTTTGTAGTTTGTTTTAAGCCTAACGTTAGGCAATTTTTTTCGCATTTGCAAACGTTTTTGCGCAAAAAAACCCAGCATAGTACTCAAGCTTGCGTGCAGAAATGCAATCGTCATTAATTAATCGTAACCGCTACATTATTTACTCCAATAGTTCAAAAATAATTTTTGTACACAGACAAACGGACACTCTTACGAAGTTGCGGCCAAGTATAAATCAGGCTTAATAATGTATACGTTTTGTGCAGATATCGATCCGAAGAGACCGAGAAGTGAGCTTATTCCCATGCGAGATTACTTCCGATTCACTGTCGTCAATGCCAAATCAAAAGGTAGCTTGCTGCACGTGATGTGGGGATTTTTATGCCATCATAACTATGTAGGAATGTATGGAAATATTGTCGTGCTGAAAGGGACCAGGTTCACTCACTACTGATTTCTAATTAACCGGCTATTCTCTGCTTTTTAGTCTGAAATTACGTATGAACAGAGTTATGTTTAGTTAAAGTGACTAAATGCTTTCGCTGAAACATCTAACTGAAAGGTTTCGTCTTTTTGCAGCCAAGCTAATGGAAGTGAATATGGATGTGGATGAATCTCAACGACTGTCTGAGGAACAAGTGTTAGCCCTCGACGCGGTCACGGACGATTCTACTTTCCTCATGCAAAATGATGCTCTCAAGGCTTTAGAGAAAACCCTTCAGTGGATTAAACGTATGGGTAAAAAGTAGTCAAAATTAAGTAACCAATTTTGTGTATGAAAATCTTTCATTCAAACCTGGTTTGTGAGGAATGTCAGGAATGTGACATCTTATACTTATACAAGTGGTTTCTTGATACAACGTAGCTCGTCGGTAATTTACTTAGGATTAAATTTATTCATATAATTTTTTGATATATCATTTTAATAATTATCATTATCATAATAATTTAATATTATAAAATAATAAGTTATCATTTTTAGTAACTATCCCAGTCAACACAACTGAATTACGTGTTTTTTATTTATAAATAGAATCAATTATAGTGTGCTAAAATCAGATAACATTTTTTGACATGAACGGAATCCTATTATTTGACAACAAATTTAGCCGTATACTTTTGCTGTTTCAGCCGAAAATCTGATCCCAGCCCTGGACATATTTCACGTAGCTCTGTTGAGGCCGAGCGTGGCTGCTCACTTTTTCAGCCCAAATCGTGGCCTGGCCTTGGTCGATCAGTTGGCCAGCTATTTGTCCAAGAGCGATGGCAAGACTTCCGTTCCCCTGAGCATCTGCGTTTGTCGCATTTTATGCAACGCACTGGCCACTGAAAATGGCCGCCCCTGTTTTCAAGACTGTGGCCCGGCCCTGCTACCGCTGGTATTCAATAGCTGTCTGGTGGGATGCGAAAAACCGTCGGCGCATTTGGCCGCTGTTAGTTTTGTGGCCAATTTGGCCAAATTCGTCCGGGATAAAAGCCTAGCAGATGTTGCGGCCAAATTGATTAAAATTTTGGCCGAAAAATTACAGTTTGCATTGGATGATCCAGCTAGCGCGAGTTGGGGGGCGGATATTTATTTGAGATGGCTCATTGGCTTGGGCACGATTCTGTGGGGATCCGATGTTTCGCTAGCCGTCGCCCGGTCCTGCAGTTTGGCGACCGTCATTAGAATTCTGAAGGATCGTGTTGATAACGAAGAAGGAAAAAACCTGGCAAGATCTATTGAACGGATGCTAATGGCATGATCTTTTAATGATTCGTTTGCATGTGTACAGCCGTGTGTCCGTAACTGGTGATTTCATTTGTTATTTTATAAATACTTGATGACTTGCCATTTAGATTTTGCATGTCAAGTTCAAAACGCTTTTATCACACGCAGTTTAAAGAATAGAATATGAGGAAGACTATAACACATAAAAAGTGACAATAATTTTCAGGCATTATTACTTTATTTTGACTGAAAATCGTAAAAATAGGTTTCTGGATAAAAATACTGGCCAAGCTGGAGTGGCAAAAGTTAGAAAGTTGGGAGAGGTAGAAACTAGAAACTGTAAATTTTTGTGGTATTATCGTCTACTTTTGTGTTAACTAAAACACATTTTGAGAAGTATGAACAGTCCAATTTACAAAACAAAATTACAAACCTTTTTTTAGATACTGAGTGTTTTTGTGAATCAGATTTTAACTGTTTCTTTCATGTTACCGATTAACTGGAAACGCGGCTGTAAGTATGATAATATATTATGTGCTTGTCTAGGCTGTTCTTACGATGTTATTACTTGTCATTATTGCTTACTAATTTTAGCCTTGTTCCATATATGAATAAATCCAGTTCAACACGCAATACTAAGGAATGTTGTTAACGTTTGCTGGAAGTAGTGATAGGTATTATGTTAGGGGTATTATCGTGCATATCTGCTTTTAACTTGGGTATCACCAGTCGTAGTAGTCCGGAGGCAGAGATTATTTTTGTTTTTTCTGCAGGTTGGAGTAGGACTTGTATGTAGTTTAAACTGAAGGGTTGAAGATTGAAGTTTCGAATTTGCAGAGATACTCTTAGGTAACAGTTGGTGGGATTAACTCCCACCAAGTGCTTGTGATCGGCCGGATTTTCGGTCTGCGGACCCGATAGTCGCCGGCCGGGTAGCCAGCCAGGGTGTCAAAAACAGGCTAGCCGGCCATATTCTGCTGATTGACCAAATCAGGCTGCCATAAGAGTCCAGCAGGCTTCAAGGTGGTAGTAACGATTTCGACAATCTCGTGCATTAGATTTCAGTGAAAGATCTTTTTGAAGCGACTAGTAAAGTAGTAGCAAAGTAGCTATAAATATTACAGCCTCGGAACCGTAATATTTCACAGCAGTATATAAGTGCCGCAGGAAAACACTGTTCATCGCTTCTTAAAGCTGTAAGGCTCAGATCAAGGTGTAGAGTGTAAGTAGGCGGATATTTGGGGTAAGCGAAAGGTTGACCGTTGACACCCCGAAAGGAACCTTGCCCCTTTTGGGGCCTATGTACTTGTTTAATTTTTTGAAATTCCTAGTTTAAACCTAGCTACAACGTTGGCTCACTAAACACTAAGCCAACGTGGTAGCTAGTCGTAGCATGCACAATTTTAAATGAATAAATTATAGGTATTGGTGCACATTTTGATCTAGTTTCACCACAGTATATATATACATTACTACTACACTGTACATCGATTATAGATTTTCTGGCATTTATATCCGCAGACAAAAATCAGCAGGCTGCTACCAAACTGAAAATACAAAACATACTGGCTATGCAGCATGCTCAGCAGCGTTAAACGCTGTGACCAAGTTACATAGTTTCAAAACAATAGTTTCTTCTCTAGAAAGAACAAAAATCACAGTTTTTGTTTAGTTCACGAAAAACATTACGTCTTTGCTGTGCGTTTAAGGATTCCGCCAAAAACGTGCTTGAAAGTCATTGTCGAAATCGTTACTACCACCTTAAGCCAAAATGAAGCTTTGGATATGGATGATTTTTTCGAAAATATCTGCTGGGCCAGCGGGCCGAACTTCTTCGCCGCCGAGGTCTAATATTGCGACATCTTAATTCTTCAAGGTGAAGGTCTGTCTGTACGTCTTGTACGGACGAGCCGAGATCAAGACCGATGATTCCGTCCCTAATCATGTAGGAACGCATAAAATAGTTTGAAGCGGATTCATGATGAAATCAGCATAGACAGCATAGTGCACAGCAAAAATCAAAGCTAAAACTTTAAAATTGCAGTTAGGTTATTTAGTTTGATTTCTTCTTTCTGGCGTCATTACTTTATGGAGTCACGTGATAGGTAAAAAAATGATCATAAAAAAGAGATAATGTACCTACCTACATACATAATATAATTCAGATTACGTATACTAAGACAAGCAGTGTAAGAGGTTATATTATTATATTTGTTAAGTAAATTTTTAATGCTTTTTCGTGCCAGTCTGGAAAGCACCGACACAATTTTTTCACTGGTTTTTTCTTCGAGTAGTGCAAATGCCAAATTGGAGTTAGTTTTGGAAATTTCTTTCAAATTATCCAAATTAACTATTAACTTAATCTAACTATAGGGGCTGTGGAAGGTCACTGCTCAATAAATAGATTAAATTTAGCATGAAATTGTGAAAAACTGCAAAACATAAGAGCAACAAACTACTGCAAGCCGTTTTTAGGTCAGTTGACTACTAGGAGGTAGTCGGAAAATTTGTAATGTGTAAATTTCTTTGAAGTTTTTGACTAAAACTGCCACTTTTACGACATTTTTTTCAAGCAAAGAGGCTTTATTCTACAGCACGCAGGAAGTGTGAGAATTGTTGAATAGTCGTTTCGCTTTTGATTTTAACGACAAAGTTTTTTTAGGACATCACCTGGGACAACAGAAAATTAAGGCTTTTTACGCAGGTCATTTTGAAGAAAAATCAGGCATAGGGATTACTAGAAGGACAACAGTCGGTTAAGTCTTAATTCGTGGACTTTCAGCATTATTTTAAGTCGGACTAAAATAAACTCGTTTAGTGCGTGCGGTAAAGGAATGGGACCGTACCGTAGTCATTCTCCTTTCAGTTCCACTGCTTAGTTTAGCGAAGCAAAAGCTAGCGCAGAGCTATGTATTATGTAACAAGGGTCGAGGTGTATGACTCGCAATGTTATTCACCTCACGTTCTCCACCTCCAAGTGGGTAGGGGGAAGGACGAGGAATGCTGGCGGCTCCTTCCTTCCGTGTGCCAACTTCGACTTCGTAGTGACTTTGTAGTGACTCCGACTCCGCTTTCACTCTGGAATCTTTAGCAAGCAATTTTGGTCGATGCTGTTCGTCTACTTAGGAGGGGAGGTGAGCATTTTTAGCACTCGCATGTGCCTTTGTTGTTATCTGGAGAGTAAGTACATGTGTAGCAGATTAACAATTTAGGAGAGTGCGATACTATCATACTTTTGGAGTATATATGTCATTCTGTTAATAGGTATTAACAGTTTATAGTTCGGTAGATACCGACTAAAATAATTTTTCTATCCTTGCGGCTTGGTTTTGGTTGTGCCGTTGAACAAGCGTAAAAAGTTTGCATTCATGTGGCCGATGTATGTGATACGCATGTTTGCAGCATTGCGTTTCAGCGTTTGTCAGTGCAGTTTCAACTTGAAGTCTAAATTATTTTTTGAGGTCATTTAGCGAGTGTATAATATAGTGTGTGAATTGCCTAGTCTGTTGAAAGTGCAGATATTTTAGGGGAAGTTTTTTTGAAAGCAACTCAGCCAATTGAATTTTTTTGCATGGAAAAGTGCAATTTCACCAACACTATTGAGTTACACTCACTGAAAGATTCAAAATTTTTCACCGACTCAATTTTTCTGCCCAACAATAACTACAAAAACACGAAAATATCCTTCCGAAAATCTAGGCTGCTCTTGTGCTTTCGTTTGTAATTTAGTGTTGGACCGATTTTTATTTCAGCAGGCTCTACTTGACATTATTGCACCACGTGAGTCTTTTGCTGATTGGCTCATTCACCAGTGTGTGAAAAGCCAAATAAATGCTCATTGTTTTGATGCTGACTTTTTGCGAATTTGGCTGTTTGATTTTGCCATGAATTCCCACCTCATGGCCACCCTTTGGATTGTTCTCCCAGCTATTCTGATTACCTGTGGTAATGTTTATATTTGTTTATATTGTCGGTTTGTGGTTCATTTTACTTTCTTCGGATTATTAGTAGCGTAATTTTTTCGTAATTTTTCCGTCTGAGCGGACATGCCACTCCAAGTAAGCATCGACCCTTACTGGTTACTAGTTTGGGATTTTCTAATTAGTTTACTCTAATAAAGTTGTTTTTGTGGTTGCTGATGTTGTTTTGAATAATGTCACGATCTTCCCTTTAGCTATGCAATTGTTGACGTGGATTAATGAATAAGTGAAAGTTTGGTGCAAAATCATTATTAGCCGGCTGCTATATAATTTCAAACAC